>JAXDDW010000026.1:4585000-4813877 GCA_034670385.1 Hoplostethus mediterraneus | reverse complement strand
AGGGCCTTTTGTAGATTTGTTGCTCTGTCAACAGCGTTAAAAAGAACATCAAGTGCCCTGTAGAAGAGTAAAATGCTTACAGCACCTGGTAATCCCAGGCGGTCTCCCATCCAAGTACTAACCAGGCCTGTCCCTGCTTGGCTTCCGAGATCAGACGAGATCGGGCTTGCTCAAGGTAGTGTGGCCGTAAGCTGTCAACGGTGTGACTAAAGGGCCTTTTGTAGATTTGTTGCTCTGTCAACAGCGTTAAAAAGAACATCAAGTGCCCTGTAGAAGAGTAAAATGCTTACAGCACCTGGTAATCCCAGGCGGTCTCCCATCCAAGTACTAACCAGGCCTGTCCCTGCTTGGCTTCCGAGATCAGACGAGATCGGGCTTGCTCAAGGTAGTGTGGCCGTAAGGCTGTCAACGGTGTGACTAAAGGGCCTTTTGTAGATTTGTCAACAGCGTTAAAAAGAACATCAAGTGCCCTGTAGAAGAGTAAAATGCTTACAGCACCTGGTAATCCCAGGCGGTCTCCCATCCAAGTACTAACCAGGCCTGTCCCTGCTTGGCTTCCGAGATCAGACGAGATCGGGCTTGCTCAAGGTAGTGTGGCCGTAAGCTGTCAACGGTGTGACTAAAGGGCCTTTTGTAGATTTGCCAACAGCGTTAACAAATCTGTAAAGCTGGGCAGGAAGTCAGTCAATTTCCAAAATATAACAAATTTCAAAATAAAACACCCTGATTGATGGTATTTCTGAGTTGTGTCTAAACTTTTACCGTCTGTGAGCGAGAGAGACGAGCAGGTACACGCACAGCAGAAAGAGAGAGATTTATATGTATATATAGATGCATGTGCATTTTAATCGACACCATACTACTCAAGTATACATAATACTTAATAATTTTTCATTCATTGCTGTTCTTACTTGTGTTGGCCTGTTACTTGTGGCATGTACTTTCATATTGTTGTAAATGTTGTTCTTTGTCTGTTCATATACGTTTGCTTTGGCAATATAAGCACTAAGCACTGTCTTTTCATGTCAATAAAACTTCAAACTGAAATTGGAGGGAGAGAGAGAAAACCCCTACATTGAGAAAAACAGCGGAGATCGGCGCCATTCGGTGCCGGTGTGAACAACCAAACTCCTTGCTCGATCGGCGCCTTTCGTGGCGCTTCCTTTTCTTTCCGCGTCCAGTGTGTCCCCGGCATAAGAATTCCAATGTTTCCAATTCCAGTCCAATACCGATAATTAACATGGCCCCTGCCTATTGCCCTGGCAAATAGGCTACCTGGCAGTTTTTTCCCCATACAAAGAAATCATAAGTGGTTTAGCCACAAATTATGTGCGGAGACACTAACGTCCTGCTTATTATGTCAACAGTTCAATGCTTCATATTTGAAATTAGCCTAGACACCTGCGTGATGCGTGCTAGTTCACCAGGTGCTAGCACGCAGAGCTTTTTAGGAGAATTCGGGAGTTACTATAGGCTACTTTCAATTGGCCTCACGTCCGTTAGGCTTATATATTCTAAAGAAATGTTATACACTAAATTACCTGATTGTATTAATCATAGAGCAGCATCGCCCGTCACTTCCAACTCCTTCTCGCGGCCGCAAACGGTGTGCCTCACAAATCGTTCTCTTCACTACAATCTCGTGTCCAGGATTTACGGAGGCCTGGGAGGTAAAATAAGGTTCTGTTCCCACGTGTTATTAAGTCGTTGCCACGACATACGGATCTCGTTCCCACGACATACGGATCTCGTTCCCACACTTTAGTAAGTTGTTGCCACGACATACGGATCTCGTTACCACACTTTAGTAAGTTGTGGCCACTACATACATCATGTTCCCACGACATACGGATCTCGTTCCCACACTTTAGTAAGTTGTGGCCACTACATACATCACGTTCCCACGACATATGGATCTCGTTCCCACACTTTAGTAAGTTGTGGCCACTACATACATCACGTTCCCACGAGTTAAAAAAATAAAAAACACCATTTCACCTCCAGGGCTCCGTACAAACCAAATAAATAATAAAAAAATAAAAAATATATTAATCAGACAGTTGTTATGGAAGCAGCAACAATGTCAAAGAGGATGTCTGCAAAGCAAAGTCAACAATTCTTATGAAGAAAAATCAGCATGTCAGTCTTCTCCGGAAGGATGCGTGATCTCTCTGGGCTTATTGTATCTCCAGCAGTAGAGAAAACCCTCTCACTGGGGGTTGAGGAGGCCTGTACACACAGGTATGAGAGGGCAAGGTCTGATAGTAAAGGATACGTGTCTCTCCTGTTCCACCACCACAGAGCAGGATCTTCAGAGGTCATTATAGGTGGCATGCCTCTATACATGTCCAGTTCTTTGGAAGTCTTCTCCTGGATGGACATGGTGCTGCTCTGAATTAGGTTCTTCTTCAGGTCATCATCTTCTGCAAAAAGCTCCTCCAACGGAGTCATCTTCGCCTTCTTGCAGGTTTGAAGCTAAAAGAAAAAAAGAAGAAAAATGTTTAGCCATTTATAAAGTTTCAAAACAAAGAACACATCCGATTATTAAGACAGTCATATCAAGTATAAGGTTGTACTCACCGGTACAGTCTCAGTCTCTCTCTCCAGAGTCTCCTCCCCTGACTCTGAGTCCACTCTCTCCTCTTCGCCTGGCTGGACTGTCCCCATGTCCCTCTCACCATCATGTTCACCACCATGCTCTGTCAGCTGTAAGTGTAATAAGCAATTAGACTAGACAAAGGAGTAACAGAGAATGTGACGTCTAAATTCAATTCATATTCATAATGAATACCTGCTCTGCCTCTGTAGGATGTGCTGCTGCTGCCAGTACTTTGTCCTTCACCCGGTCCCAGACTGTGTCATCATCCTCCAGTTTATGCTTAAACCGAGGATCCAATGCGGTCGCCTCTCCAAGGAAGGCTCTGAGCTCGACATTCTAGGAAATGTACAGTATCTAATTAGAATAATAAAACAATGCAATTACTCTTCTGTGATCATCATTGTTTTTAATTATTCTTTTACCTGATATCGCTGGCACAAATCAGACCAGACTGTCTTCTTTAGGGTGGACACAAACTGTATCTCCATCTCCAACACTGAAATGGTGCTTCAGCTTTTGCAGTATGGGAAGCACCTGGCCGCAGGTGGGATTCTTCTCAGTTGAGACGCAGAGCGTGGAAGTATACAGAACTCGCATCAGTTGGACAAAGTCCTCTGCTTTTCTGAAGTCCTCATCATTTAGTCGACCAAGTCTGTTTTGGAAAGAAAACATTTTCCATATCCATAACCACTGTTATCAGAATCAGAATCAGTTTATTGACCAGGTTTATTGACACATACATACTAGGAATTGCTTTGGTCAATGGTGCGTAACACTGATCATCATTCAGTTCATCCCATTGCCAATGCCATCATGGACCACAACACATGACGTGACATCATACCTGTCCCTCTCCATTGCCTTTCTTAGCCGTGGATCCAAAGATGCCGCTTGAATCGCAGGATACTGCTCTAGAAACCTCTCAAGCATGAGGTATAGAGAGTTCCAGCGGGTTCTGACATCGAGCAGGACAGAGTGCTGGGGAAGGTCTACAACACACACACACACACACACACACACAATGATATTGTTAACTTATCTTACAAATACTAATACATAGACAATAATATCTGATATGATGTTGAGTAATGATTACTTACTCAGAATGTGTTGCTTCTCTCGGAGCACAGTCTTGGCCATGGAGGACCTCTTCAGCCACAGGACCACATCCCTGATCTTTGCTGTCCATTTTGTTACTGAGGCTACTGTGTACAGACTTTGAGCCCCAAGATTGAGTGTGTGTGCGAAGCAGGGTATTTTAATGATGTGCAGCTTTTTTACCGCCACATCCATATTGGATGCATTGTCCACTGTGATAGCTACAACCTTCCCCCTTATCCCAAACTCGTCCAAAATATCCCCAATTTCTTCAGCTACCACTGCCCCTGTTTGTGCTTTGTAAACTGCTTTTGTTTTAAGTACTTTCTGGTTCATCCTTCCCTCAGTGACATAATGTGCCGTCACAGTAATGTAATGATCCTGAGTCATGCTTGTCCAGCCATCACTGGTAACTGCTACCTTGCTAACCCTTTCCAGATCTGATTTGATGTTTTCCTTTTCTATTTTGTACCATGCAGGTATTAAGTGATTAGACAGGCTATCCCTGGAGGGGGGATTGTACTTGGGATTTAGGGCCTTCATCATCTCCCTGCAGAGAAATACACTCACATATTATGCTACACCTACCACTGGGTTGGCCTTATCATATACTGTAACGTTACTATACTTTGTCAGCTGAGCTGAGTGCTATCAATATTAAATAATTGAGAATATCAGTATTAACTATGTTACGTTATTCACTAACTTACAACTTTAGTAACATGAAAAACAAAGCGGCTGTCACATATCATGAATTCTTTTCATAGCCTACCTAAACGGGAGAGCCTCAACTGTAGTGAATGGGTGCAAACCCTTCACCACGAATTTGGTCACCGCTCGGTGACATTCATCCACTTTGTCCTGGCTCATCTTGCCCTTCGCGGCTAATGTGAATGGAGTAGCGTTATCAGGGGTTCTCACTCTCCCGGGAACCGGAGGTGGAGGAGGGGTGCTCTCTGAACTCATATCTAAGAAAAATATACAGTATTAGAATAATTTGTAGGCATCATTCGTTTACCTCATATAAAAGGCGAATATCAGCTCAGCTCCTTGGTGTTTTGTTTTGTAGCCTAACGTTGCCTACCTGAGCGCCGTGGAACCGGCAGTGTACTGCTGCTGCTAGCTGAAGCTGTAACGTTATCTGTGGTGTTTTGGCTGGGAGAGGGAGAACGCAATGCATCAAACACGGTGCATTCCTTGACATTCACGCCGTGTTGTGCAAGTAAATGCTTCGCCATGTTCGATGTGCTTCCTCCCTTGCAAGATATAAGTTTACTGCAGGTGTTGCATTTCGCGGTATCCTTATCTTTTTTTGTATAACTAAGCCACACTTTAGAGCGCTTGCGGTCAGCCATGGCGTCTCTCTTCTCGGGTGCTAGGCTACTGAGCGTAATGACGTAACGTCACATTAGTTTCGCTTTCCTGTAAAATGACTCGGAGTCGGGAGTCGACTCGGGAGTTGGGAGGAAAAAAAAGGTAACTCGCGAGCGCAGGAACCGAAATGCGGATTCGAAATGCGCGTGTCTTATCGAATCCACGGTTCTTGGACATTTAGAACCGGTTCCAAATTGGAACCGGTTCTCGATACCCACCCCTAAGCCCAAGCATACATAAGTGCCCGGGCCTGTGATGTCGCGGAACCAAGGGCATCCAGCCCAAACAGGCCACGGCCTTATCTGTCAGGCCTTCCGCTGCAATGACCTGAGGTATCGTGCCGAATGAGCAGTTGTAGCTGATTTTTTCTATCGCCATAGGCACCTGAGGAGACCAGTTTTGCAACGTATCCGTTACTTTACCTTTAGGAGGTCGGGTGGTCTCAGGGGATCTGGTCTCTGAGTCATTTACTTGGTTTTGTGATTTGTGTTGTGTTGTTTTGGGGGCGGGTGTCGTTTAGCGACAGCACGCCATTCTTTCAGACATTTTTTCATATAATCATAATCCCATGTCGGGTCTCCCTGACCACCCTCGATATGGTCTGTTAGCAGTTGAAGTTTCTTTGGGGCAAATGATCCACCTAGTGACCATTTCCCCCCGTCCATGTACACATGTCATATGTAAACGGTACAGCAAAGATGAGATCTTTTTCTTTGGCCACGATCTCGGCTGCGGAACCCTCGGGGACGAGGCTTATGCTCCATTTTTGCATTTCTTTAAGTCTGCAGCTTATGGCCTTACTACATTTATAAAGTTGCTGGTTCTCAGGTGTCGTTTTTGAAAATGCACTGCCCATTTTGCGAGTTACAAGCAAACACTTTACTGGAAAAGGAAAACAGCTTTCTTACCTTTGCGCTGCTGTGGTAGTCTTAAGAGTGTCTGTGTCTTATCTTTCGCTTCTGTTGGCTTCTTTCGCTCCTGTTGGCCTCTGCTGTCTGCTCACTGCAGGGACCGGCCAGGCTCTGACCTTCGCCTCTGTACTCACCTCTCCTCCCGCGGAGAGGTATCTTATCTGGAGGGACTGGTCAGGCCCTGGAAGAAACTCCCTACTTTTCACTTACCTTCAAATTAATTAGACACTCATACATTCATGCAACATTTCAAGATGACTTTTACAACAATTTACTCAAATAATTGTGCTCAATACATGAAATTTCAAAACTTTTGACTTCCAGTGGTGTTATTGGGTGTGTGGCTCTCACACATACACTACAACCTTGTAGTGCCTGTAAACGTTTAAAACTCATCCATTCAAGGTATCTTGTCTATAAACGACTTAGCAGTCTGTTAACGCCCTAGCAGTGACCCAACAGTATTCGACCAATACTGTCGTTGCCTTACGGTCACAGAGTGATATTTCAACTCCGATATCTGTGTCAGGTCTAAACCAATGCACCGCCTTCAGCTCCAAGTTTTGTTGCTGAAATATCAGCCAGGTAGCCAATCTGTTAAAAGGACTTGTTTAACTATTCAGGTTCGTTTTGGATCTCGTCAAGGCACACTTACATAATAAGTGAAATTATGTACTCACCCCTTTAGCAGTCTGTATTGAGATCCTGTTCGTGACGCCAGTTTGTTGAATTAATTCAGATCTAGACAGAAGTCCTTTCAATCAATCATGAATTACATGAGCACATTTATTAGCACATAGAAGACAATGCAATACAATACAATACTATACAATACTGAGCGCTCAGGAGAGATACACACACATGGGTATGGTATGCGGATCTCTGCCATAGGAGCTTCAGGACAGAGTTTATAAAGGAAAACAAAAATAGGAGGGTGGTTTCCAACACACTATGCAAAGCATTACCTAACAAGGGGGAGGAATAGGTGATGTCGTAGCACTTACACAATCAGCGAGGCCATGTGGTTATTATGGTACAGGACGGACGTACATGTTTGGGAACGTTCTGGGTAAAGACAGATTTGGGGCCTTAGGGATGGCTCCATCCTTACAGGAGCTGTAAGGATGGAGCCATAGGTCTGACCTATGGCCTACACTCCGGGGCTCCAGTTGCTAACCTTCAAGGATGGTTTATGCTTAATGTGACCTTTGGCCGATAGGATGTGCTTTTTGCCTCGGGAATAGTGTCACTACCACGACATCTTGGCGCTACACTATTTGTGCAGTGTAAATATAAAGAAGCAACGTAAGCAGGAATACACAGGGGATAAGATACATTAATCAGTAGATTAGCTCAAGAACAGTGCGTAGAGAGCTTCATGGAATGGGTTTCCATGGCCGAGCAGCTGCATCTAAGCCATACATCACCAAGTGCAATGCAAAGCGTCGGATGCAGTGGTGTAAAGCACGCCGCCACTGGACTCTAGAGCAGTGGAGACGCGTTCTCTGGAGTGACGAATCGCGCTTCACCATCTGGCGATCTGATGGACGAGTCTGGGTTTGGCGGTTGCCAGGAGAACGGTACTTGTCTGACTGCATTGTGCCAAGTGTAAAGTTTGGTGGAGGGGGGATTATGGTGTGGGGTTGTTTTTCAGGAGCTGGGCTTGGCCCCTTAGTTCCAGTGAAAGGAACTCTGAATGCTTCAGCATACCAAGTGATTTTAGACAATTCCATGCTCCCAACTTTGTGGGAACAGTTTGGGGATGGCCCCTTCCTGTTCCAACATGACTGTGCACCAGTGCACAAAGCAAGGTCCATAAAGACATGGATGGGAGAGTTTGGTGTGGATGAACTTGACTGGCCTGCACAGAGTCCTGACCTCAACCCGATAGAACACCTTTGGGATGAATTAGAGCGGAGACTGAGAGCCAGGCCTTCTCGTCCAACATCAGTGTGTGACCTCACAAATGCGCTTCTGCAAGAATGGTCAAAAATTCCCATAAACACACTCCTAAACCTTGTGGAAAGCCTTCCCAGAAGAGTTGAAGCTGTTATAGCTGCAAAGGCTGGACCGACGTCATATTAAACCCTATGGATTAAGAATGGGATGTCACTTAATTTCATATGCGAGTCAAGGCGGGTGAGCCAATACTTTTGGCAATATAGTGTATTTCAGAGACCTGCGGATGCTGAAGCTTTCATAGACAGATGTATTACACCTGACACCGCTCCCAGTGGGTCTGCACCCTGAACTACTGGGACTGGCATTCTCGCCGCGATACACGGGGAGCCTTTGGCCTCCCGTCCTGCTCAACTTGACATGCAAGTGCTACGGACACGAGAGGGTGGATAGAGCTGCTTAGTGAGTTCACCGATAAGGTACACTTAGCTATGAAGTTAGTCTAGTTACTTCTTTGTAGTGTTTAGCTGTTTCTCAATGGTTATGAGGGAATTTGTGTTTCACTTTGTTTGGGGAAGTGGACAGGGGAAGGGATTGCTATGTGTTTTTCTGTTTTTCATGTATCTGCTTTTTATCATGCGGCAACATTATTGGTAATACATCGCATATGTTTGAATAATGTTTTTCCATGGCTACTAGTAATTACACCATCTTGTCTAACCTTACTCAGTTGGAATGTAAGAGGCTTAAGGACCAACTTGAAAAGAGGCAAGGTTTTTTCACATTTTAAATCCTTATCTGGAGACATTATCTTTATGCAAGAAACTCATATCAAACATACAGAACAATGGAGGTTAAAATGTAGTTGGATATCTCAGGTATATCAGTCCACCTTCTCTAACAAAGCCAGAGGTGCTGCCATATTGATCCGTCGAATTGTCCCATTTGAACACATCTCAACCATCTCTGACCCGAAGTTATCTCATCTTAACAGGCCACATTTTGTCACGACATGTAACTTTCTTAAATATATATGCACCCAACTTTGACGATCCTGGATTTTTTAGGAAAGTTTTTAACCTTATCCCAGATCTATCAACCACTCACCTAATTGCAGGAGGAGACTTCAATGCTATATTAGACTGTTTTATTGATAGGCTTTCCACACGCCCTACTACCCCTTCTAATTCCACCATAGTCCTTAATAATTTAATTGGATCAATGAACCTTGTCGACATTTGGAGGCTGCAACACCCAACTGATAGAGATTACTCTTTCTTTTCACAAGTGCACAAATCATACACAAGAATTGACTATTTTCTAATAGAGGCAAAATTGTCTTCTGACATAATTTCCACCAAATACTACAACATATTTATTTCTGATCACAGCCCTGTTGAGTTTAAACTTGACATTGGTAGAGCTAGGCCCACATTCAATTGGCGATTCAATCCTTTATTAATTAATGATAAGCAATTCCGACTACAAACTGGAAACTTGATTACAACCTATTTGTCCCAGAATGACACCCCTGATGTGAATGACTCCACTTTGTGGGAAGCCTTCAAGGCTGTCATGCGAGGACATATAGCTTACGAGGCCAAACTGAAAAAAGACAGACAGAAGGAAATGTCGGAAATCTCTGCTGAACTTTCAGTCCTTGAAAGTGACTACAGAACGTCAGCCTTGCCTTCCAAGCTCAATGACATAATCAAACAAAAATTCAAATATAATTCTATTCTCTCCAACCAAGTGATTGAAAGTGAAACAAAAATACTTTGAATTGGGAGATAAGCCAGATAAATTATTAGCACGCCAGCTTAGAGGTTTACAGGCTAATAGAGCGATTCATAAAATTAAAACCAAAACGGGATCCATTTCCACAGACCCAAAAGAAATTAACAAATGTTTCCGTAAGTTCTATGAGGACCTCTATTCCTCGAGGATCACTGCTGATGTAGCACAGATTTCTGATTTCCTTAGTGCTCTACGCTTGCCTAAACTATGTTCCTTAGCACAAACTGACTTAAATGCAAACATAACTTTAGAAGAGGTTACAGAAGCAATATGCTCTTTCCCTAATGGAAAGGCTGCTGGACCGGATGGGTATGGCGTGGAGTTCTACAGAGCATACTTGTCTCCCATTATGTTAAGGATGTTTAGACTCCCTGAATCTTTGTACTCAGCTAACATCTCTCTGATATTGAAGAAAGACAAAGATGAGACCGATCCAGCCTCATATCATCCTATTGTTCTCCTCGGCTGTGACCTTAAAGTGTTTACTAAGATACTTGCAAACAGACTTAATAAGTGTATTGCAAGTATAATCCATCACGACCAAACTGGATTTATTCCAGGAAGATTTTCCTTCTTTAATGTCAGACGACTAATGAATATAATATACTCCAAATACGACAAAGACCCTAGTATCTCTGTCTTAGCACTTGATGCCCAGAAAGCTTTCGATCAGATTGAATGGAGATACATTTTAACAGTGATGAGAGAGTTCGGCTTGGGTGACAACTTTGCCTCCTGGGTTGAAATGCTATATGCCAGCCCAACGGCTTCAGTTATCACTAACTGATAAATCACCTGCCTTCTCTTTACACCGCTCCTGCCGACAAGGGTGCCCTTTAAGCCTGTTGTTATTCGCACTTGCTATGGAACCCCTTCCTATTAGCATAAGAAATCATCCCTCTTTAGCCCCATTGATATTAGGCAAGGTTGATCACCGCATCTTGCTCTACGTGGATGATGTGGTTTTGTTCCTCTCCCGTCCTGAAGAATCCCTACCTCCCTTATTAGAGCTCATTAGAAAATTTGGTGAACTTTCTGGTCACACTATAAACTGGGATAAAAGTGAATTCATGCCCCAGGACATTTACACCACCAGGGTGATCAGAAGGGCCCGCAACATCATTAAAGACAGTACACACCCGCAACACAGCCTCTTCACACTTCTGCCGTCAGGAAGACGCTACAGAAGTGTGAAATCACGGACAACAAGACTCACAAACAGCTTCTACCCACAGGCCATCAGACACTTGAATAGCACTCGATAACACTAATATCTGTGCAATTGGTATGCAATACTGCATGAGGCATAGAGCACTTTATTGAACTCAGGTTTCTTTGTTAAAACTTTAAACTTGTTTTTGCACTTTTATTCTTATTTGTTTTGTGTGTTTTGTGTGAAGGGAGACTGGCAAAGTAAGATTTTCATTGCATGGTGTAAACTGTGTTTTTACTGTGTGTATGACAATAAACTTCTTAAACTTAAAGGGAAATTGAGCTCAAAGTTTGTTGAAAACCTGCCTTTTCATATTTCCACAGATAAAATTAAATATTTAGGAGTGGTTATCCCCAAAGATCCCAAAATGATTTATAAGCTGAATTATTTGAGTATGATAGACAAACTGAAATCCAATATTGAGGCCTGGAAACTGCTACCTTTGTCTATGATAGGCCGGGTTAATGCAATTAAAATGGTGGCTCTCCCCAGGTTTCTATACCTCTTCTAAAATCTGCCTATATTTATACCCACATTTTTCTTTAAGTTATTAGATTTTATTGTCCTACCTTTTGTTTGGGGATACAAAGCACATCGTATCTCTAAAAAGCATATATTCAAGCCCATGGGGGGTCTAAGTCTGCCTAACTTCCAGTCCTATTACTGGGCTGCGAACTGTAGAGCATTGATGTATTGGCAAGACGCATATCCAGGCGAAGTCAGCACCTCCACCCCTTCATGGCTTGCAATCGAACAGGATCTGTCCAAAAGCTCTCTCCCCGCTCTTCTCTTTTCTAGAAACAGTCCTCCAACAACCATTACTGGTAATAACTTTATGCTCACAAACTCTCTAAGAATTTGGTATCAAATTAGAAAAATGTTTGCTCTACCTGAGATTTCTGCTTGTACTCCTGTTTGCCATAATCATGCCTTCCCCCCTTCTCTTACGGATATTACTCAAACCAGAGTTACAAAGTGCTTAACAATAAAACAATATATAATAAAAGGAAAATAAATCTGAGACATAAGATGTAAAACAGGATAAAGTAAATTAAATAGTTACAAGTGCTTAACAGTAAAACAAATAACAGGAAATAAAATCCAAGACATAGATATAAGACAGGATAAAATAATTTAGAATAGTTACAATACCATCAGTGAGGAAAAGCCATAAGATAAAAGTGAGTCTTAAGAAGAGATCTCCAGGCAGAGATCTCCAGGCAGGGAGTTCCACAGCTGAGGGGCCCGAACAGCAAAGGCCCGGTCACCTTTAGTGACAAGTCGAGATTTTGGGACCATCAGTAGAGCCCTGCTGGAGGATCTCAGGCAGCGAACAGGCTCATAGGGAGTTAGCAAATCACAGATATAGGCAGGAGCCAGACCGTTCATGGCTTTAAAGACAAGCAGTAAAATCTTAAAATCAATTCTAAAAGTCACAGGTAACCAGTGAAGGGCAGCAAGGATTGGTGTAATGTGGTCACTTCTCTTAGTACGTGTTAAGAGCCTGGCAGCAGCATTTTGTATCAACTGCAGCCTATGGATGTTTCGTCTGCTGATACCAGAATAAAGTGCATTGCAATAATCAAGTCTGGAAGAGATAAAAGCATGGATGACCTTTTCTAAGTCTGTAGAGGAAAGGAATGACATGATCTTGGTTAGTTGTCTCAGTTGGGCAAAGCAGGACTGAACCACTTTGGTCACCTGAGCATCAAAAGACAACTCTGAGTCAAAGATGACACCTAGGTTGCGAGCCTCTTTTTGCACATTTTTAGATAGGGCACCCAGACTAGAGGAGAGATTGTTAATGCTGCTAGTGCTGGGGCCGGAGGGGGTAATAATAATAATTGTTTCTGATTTGGAGAAATAAAGGCATCATCACAATTGCAGACCTTTATATAGACAACTCCTTTGCCTCCTTTGCACAGTTGAAGGAAAGGTATGCACTCCCAGCTTCCCATTTCTTTCGTTACCTCCAGATAAGAGATTACGTCCGCACAAATGTACCTAATTTTGAGGCGATCCCTGCCCCTGCCGATCTGTATACTCTTATGAACCAGACCCCTTACTCAAAGAGACTTGTTGCTAGATTTGTTGATTTTTTTTTTTTTATAGCATATAATCCGATTTCCACACAGTACTTAAAAGAAGTCTGGGAGGAAGATCTTAGTGTAACAATCGATGATGAGAGCTGGGAAACATGCCTTTAAAGCTAGTCACAGCTGTTCTATAAACTCTAGACACCAACTCATCCAATTTAAAGTGATTCATAGACTGCACTACTCTTGTACCAAACTACATTCATTTTACCCCTCTGTATCTCCAATCTACCCAAAATGTAAATCAGCAGAGGGCACATTGGGCCACCTCTTTTGGTCTTGCCCCAAACTAAGCAAGTTCTGGTCAGATATTTTTAAATGCTTTTCCGAAGTATATAATTGTGACCTTACAATGGACTCGTATACTGCCATCTTGGGCGAAACCAGACATCTATTAATTCTGTCCCGTTTGGAACAAAAGACAATACAATATGGCATGGTTGTTGCAAAAAGGAATATACTAACCCTTTGGAAAGGTGAAGAGGTACCTGTTTTTAAAACTTGGCTAGCTGAAATCACCAATCTGCTGCACATGGAGAAGATCCGATACAATGTTTCTCTCAAATCTGCAACCTTTGATGCGATGTGGCAACCATTCCTATCTAATTTGTCGAAATTATCCTGAATATCTTTGTGCATATGTATATATGTGCATGTATGTGTCTATCATACTGTATTATGTACATGCACTGTATATTTATCTGTTTTATCTTTCCCTCTCAAGTCAGCGAAACATATTGTAGACGTCCACTCAATAGCTGGTGCTGATTGTGTTGCTTTCCATATTTTTCTGTATCCTATAAGAGCAGGGGCCCAAGAAGCAGGTTCAGCAAACTCTGAGTCTAACCCTGCGCTCTCAGTTGATTAATTCCGAGATGGCCAAGTCTGAGTTTTCGGTTCCAGAACGGCTGATTTGAGTTAGTTCAATCAACTTTGAGTATGTCCACCTTGAGGTAAGCGCGTGCGCGACGACAATAAAAAGCCATCATCAATGGAGGTCCGATACTACGATTCACCATGGCAACCAGCAAGCAGAAGGGTCGTAAAGGAGAGGGAATTGGCGTGGGAGAGAATCGCTGCCCGAGTCAATGCGTACGTTTGAACGCAGTAGTGTATTCATTTAACATTTAACCACACTTTCTTATAATATTACCTACATGTGAGAAAGTGGTGGAATGGTATTGGAAAAAAAATATTTTCATTTAGGTGCAATCCCACGGGCGCAAAGCGCACTTGGCAGCAGCTGAAAATGAAATATAAAAACATTACAATAGTCATTTAGCAGACGCGTTTATCAACATAGGTAGGCAAGAGAGCATAGAGCATAACTAGTGCTAAGGTAAAAGTGCAATAAGTTAGCTACCTACTTTTTACTTAAACAAACAAGAGCTAAGACAAATAAGTGAATCAAATAAACAAGAGCTAATAAACAAGAGTTCAGTGAAGACAAATAGGCAAGTGCTAAGAGGAAGGGTCGGATAGTGTTTCTTGAAAAGGTGGGTTTTCAGCCTGTGGCGAAAGATGGGCAGCAACTTAGCTGCCCTGACATCAGTGGGGAGTTCATTCCACCACTGCAGGGCCAGAACAGAGAAAAGCTGTGACCGTGTAGATCGGCTGCAGGGGCCTCTGAGCGACCGGGCAACCCGTCACCTCGAGGCAGCAGAGCGAATTGGTCGGGCGGGGGTGTAAGGCTTGACTATAGCCTGGAGGTAAGGAGGAGCTGTTCCTTTCACTTCCCTATAGGCTAGCACCAGGGTCTTGAACTGGATGTGAGCTGCTACAGGGAGCCAGTGTAGAGAACGGAGAAGGGAGAACTTGGGGCGGTTGAACACCAGACGAGCTGCAGCTTTCTGAACAAGCTCCAGAGGTCTGATGGCAGACGCCGGGGCACCAGCAAGGAGGGAGTTGCAGTAGTCCAGGCAGGAGATAACAAGAGCCTGGATGAGCACCTGCGCTGCCTTGTCAGTGAGGAAGGAGCGAATCCTCCTGATGTTGTAGAGGAGGAATCTGCAGGAGCATGTAAGCTTGTAAGATAATACATAGCATGTAAGATAAACACAGCATTTCACAAAATATACTGTAACTTGACTTACTTTGTGTACTGATAACATATTGCAACTCACAATTTAGAACAGTACACTCACTCAGTAACGCAAATATTTCAGCAAACATAAATATAAAATAGCCTACACATTACAACACTAGTCACAGTTTTTCCACAGCCACAATGTACTACTGTTCCACAGGCGACATAGCATTGCAGGAGGCTAATGTGGCTAGCTCAATCATCTCAGGGAATTCATTTCATTACTTAACCATACACAGACATACTGTATTTCAAATAGGTTCCTGAGCACATATACACATTCACCTAGCACACTGGTAAATATTAACAATTATTATGAGGAACCTGAAAAGGGAGTGTTTGAGTGAAAGATGAACGGACACAACTTTCCTCAGATCATGTGTATAATGACTGAATTGAGGAAGCGAGGTGTCCCTTAACTTAACTTAAAAGCTCTACACTCCCCCTGCTGGATCCCTCTGGTAACTACGAATGCTATTACTACTGATTTTAATACTGCTGGTGTTAGAATGACTTTTTGAACATAAAACATAAGAAAACACACAAATACTGTTCTCTAACTGCTGCAACTGAGAGTAAACATTATAACCATAAGTAGTAAATTGTCTAGTTTATCTAGTTTGTCTATAGCAATTGCATCATCATCAGCATCAGCATGTTCTGGCACCAAACATGTCAATCACTTTGCACATTTTCCTGCATCCTCTTGCACAACCTTAACAAACTAATTGTTTTTCAGTACCTAGATAGAGAAAGGTCTGCTACTCCTATCTCTTATCTATCTAGTTTATCTATTGCAATGGCATCATCATCATCATTTGCAGCAGCAGCATCAGCATCATGTTCTGGCAGTCACTTTGCATATCCTCTTGCACAACCTTTTTTTTCACCGCGGCACCGTCGTCTTCAAGAGCCAAATTCAGCTGTGGAAGTTGGCAGGTCAACCTAACTAACCTGAGTACTAACCGTCACTAGAGTGAGAGAGACAGACAGACAGACAGAGACAGACAGTGACAGAGGCAGAGAGAGAGATGCTACACCAGTTACATTTCAGCACCATGGGTAGCTCCTCTTATGCTTGTTTCGCTGCATCTCTTTCAGAGAGAGAGAGAAAGAGGAAAACAGGCAGAGCGAGAAAGACAGCATGGCATTCAACAGACAGTCAACCATGGCTGTGTTTAAGCAATACAGAGAGAAATGTCTTGTTAGGCCGACACCAACATCTACTACCATCATAGCAAGTACATTGTAGTTTGCTTAGGCCTGGTCTACACATTATTTCAGTGTTAGACTAATGCGTACTGTCCGTTAAGGCCAGGATGGATAAGAAAACACACAAATACTGTTCTCTAACTGCTGCAACTGACAACTTCAGCTGACTTGTCGGCAATGTACATTATTCCACCTGTCACATTAGCAGCTGGTGTCCATTAGACTAGCCAGCCACCTGCTCAATGGCCCTGATAGCTCAGCTAGTAGAGCATCTACTAGCTGAGCTAGTAGAGCATCTATGTGGGAATCGAACCCGCAACCCTGTGACAGAGTCCGATGCTCTACTAGCTGAGCTATCCAGGCAAGTGGGCACACAGCTGCCTAGTCAAATGGACTCCAGCTGCTAACTAGTGGCTGGATTCCCATTCATACTTGTTCATCTACTGCTCCATCCATCCTGGCCTTAACAGACAGCAGGCATTAGTCTAACACTGAAATAATGTGTAGACCAGGCCGCAAGCTACAATGTACCTGGTATGGTGGTAGTAGATGTTGGTGTCGGCCTAAACACATTGCTTAAACACAGCCATGGTTGACTGCCTGTTGAATGTCTCTCTCTCTCTCTCTCTCTCTCGAAAGAGATGCAGCATACAAGAGTAAGAGGAGCTACCCATGGTGCTGAAATGTAACTGTGAAATGTTAGTTGCTGCTCGCTCAACGCCACCTAGGGATGAAATTGCGGTACAACATACCAAGAAAAGATAACATAAAAATGTCAATTACTTTATTTATTCAACATTTGATTTGACGGTAAAAAATCGATATACAGTTTCACAGCAACAACAACAATGATCATTTACAGTATAAGTGTGTCCTGGCATATATAATAAAGTCTATATCATTCACATTTTCATAACTTTCCTAATAAAAAAGCACATTGGCATTGACATTCTCAATCAGCTGAGGAAGAGTTGCTCTTCTGTTTTCCTTACATATCACACTAATGCACAAGCATCACGGTCATTGAATGTGAGCTTTTGACCGCAATTTCCAACCTTATTTACTGATGTCTTTCCCATAGATCTGAATGCAGATGTCACTTTAGTCACTGTTCCGATTGAAACACCAGTCAGTTGAGCAGTCTTTGCGACTGAAGCTCCTGCCATCCGTGCCCCAATAACGAACCCTCTTTCAAAGTAATTTAGATCTTTTCCTCTTGCCATCTTGATCCAAAATTGAGGTCAACTGGGTCTTCTCAGCATTTTGATACATGTCACAGAGCACGATAGGATGTTAATTGCTTAATTGTATCATGGAAGCAACTGCATTCATTATGTATGTCTTTCAATCTGTGCAATTTTTATTTGATGTAAAGTGCATTGCATTGCGTCTTAATGTACGAAATGTGCTATATAAATAAAGTTTGATTTGATACATTCACTTTTCTTGGGACAAAATAGTTCCTACAGAGCAGTCCATTCTGTCAAGCTGAATGAGTCATTCCCATGACTGACCATTAGAGGGTGCTGTCGGGATGCTTTACAATAAAGGCTCACCACTGGGGTAATGTGGGGCAAGGAGAGTCTCTGAATATGGCAAGTCTCTGAATTTCACAAGCATCTAAAGACCTACATCAACAACTACTACAGCGCCATTAGTGAAGAGAAACGGCGCATATCAGTGAACTAGTTACATTAACGTTAGTAGGCTAGTACCACACACTAGTAAACACATATCTCATAACGTTGAGCACAAATCAACCAAATTATGTTACAAATGGAAACTACAAAGTTGTTTCAACATGTTTTCATAACAAAAATTACATATGAAGTAAAAATTGATGCAAAGGGGATTGTGACTGTTCTACTGCACTTTTCCGTGCCGGAGTTGTACTCAGACCCGAGCACAAGGGAATGCACCACAACCCCATTGTAAATCGGGGTTGTGGTGTAAACTCGCTAACCTCTATGGGAAATTATAGTAGTAAGCTAATAGGCTAGCAGTCGGATCCGTAAATGCATTTTCAACAACAAAGCGTTTATTCTGAATACAAACATGAAAACATTATCAGTGTTATTTTAATATTTGATGATATAAAAATAGTATTAGACTACTTTACTTACATGTGTAGTCGTTTGGGGCTTTGCTGCTTCCCTTCGTTGTCCCCCATAACTTGAAGCATGGCAAGAAAGCAGTGGCAACCAGTGCAATTGCCTTACAAAAGTCGGAACAAACTTTTAAATTAGGCCTTGTACATCTAATATGAGTGAAGATTTAGCAACTGGATAGCTTATTTCTCGCCTCAAATTTGTTCAGAAACAGATTTTGGTGGACTGCTAAGTTGAAATAAGTGAAAGTTTACGTACTTCCTACAACGGAACCCCACTACTCATGCTCAAACCCCATTGGCTCACAGAACTGGGGCCTGAGGATGGAGGTCATGCTCAAACCCCATTGGCTCACAGAACTGGGGCCTGAGGATGGAAGTCATGCTCAACCCTCATTGGCTCGCAGAACTATAGGGGCCTGAGGATGGAGGTCCTCAGTTGGACCCTTCTCAAATGTGCTAAAACATTTGCAGATGGTAACAAAGAGAAATGCTCTCTCTGTTGTGCACAAGTAACAAAATGTTGTATAGAATTTCACATATTTGTTTCAAGAATTGAGCCAAAGCAACTGAGAAAAACTGTAGTGAAAGTCAAGATTCACCTGAGCAATTGATCAATTCAGGACACATTTACAAAAAAAGTCTAATAGAAATGTATAGAAAATATGCTTGACAGATTATGACAACTGGTTCAACCATTTTGCATGTAATGACTTATGCAATGAACTAATGCCTAGAAGTTTTTTGGGGTAAGACTTTTCAACAGGGAACCAATATAATACATTTTGATCAACATGACATAAGCGATTGATAATGTAGGAAAGAGCAGACAATTGTACATAATCATTTACATGAACGTGCCAAGGCATTTGCAATTTGCTCAAAATAATGAGAAGTTGTTTTTAATTTAATTGATTTTAGATGATGTTGAGGTTGAAGTCTTGAGAATTTCAATTCTGAACTGAGAAATGTACCAAAGCGACTGAGAAAAACTAAGATACACCCATAGAACTATATACATATTACATATACATAGACTGTATATGTCTATACATATACACAGTATACACATATGAAGCCTTGAAGAACATCTGAAACAAACAGTGAAATACACTCAGCTAGCCTCTGTGTCTAGAGCAGAGGCCACTATGGCAACACTGGGAAAAGAAAGATGACAAATGAACTGCTTTTTGATATTTGAATCATTTATTAAACCAACGTCCATTACACTTCCAGAGTCTTCTCTTGGACAGAGTGTGAGTGACAGTGGACATCAAGATACAACTGAAAAACTTTGAGGATTAACGCCGAGGTGAGGAGCCACCTTCTCTTCAATGTTGTTTTAATTACATTAATAATCAGAAGAAACAGCATTGACACTATCAATAGAACATTATTAGGAACCGAGTAGAAAAAAAAGATTAAAAAGAGCATCTTTATCTCTTAGTGGATTTTTTTTAAAGCTAAATACTGTAACACTTCTTTTAGGTAAATTCTGTTTGTTTTCCTTGTATATTCTTACGTTTTAGTAAATTCAAGTTGAAAAGAGTGACGACCCGATTTCTGCATGCTAATTGGTTGATTTGCTGGGTCAATACAGGACAGAACTGCATTCTACTCTATCTACAACCATCTCTTACACAAACAAATACAGTCACGCAAACCCCCCCCCCGCCCCCCCGCACAGCCGCAAACACACACCACATACACGCTCACACGTATCTCTGTCATAACGTATTAGTCTTTTAAGACCTGGCTATCTCCGAGGCTTCTGTTTCACTAAGTTGTTTTAGGCTTGGATAAAAAAAAAACAACAACCATTAGGCTAGATTCATATTTCCTAGAAAAGTCAGTTGTCAGATGGGGGGGGGGGGTTCGTTCTCTTCAGCTTTTGTTCTCTCCTTCAATTAGACATCTAAATTATGTGAGAGTCTGGCCATTTGTCCAGGTACTAGAAAGCTGAACAGATGGGCTCACCTAGATGTGAATGGTAGTTGTGAAGTTGCGATGGCTATTGTGTTCAGCAGGAAGAAAGTGAGCAGATTTTAAAGCTGCCCAGGCAACTCTGTGACACATTGGCAGCCTCGAATGGCAGCAAGAGGTTTGAAAACCTGGAACTTCAATACCCAGAAACCCTGTAAGGTGACGTCAGTGAACTGTACACAGCGCGTGTTTACTAAACCGGCCAGTCTGCGATGCTTCATACCAAACGGGGCAACTCCAGCGGTCTCAGGACGTAACGTTAGCTTGCTTCTGTTTACTAGACGGTAGTTTTGTTTTGTCATTTTCTTCTTTAAAATCAACCATAAAGGAAATGCAGCACAGGGTACCCGCGGGGTCTTAAAAGTATAAAAGCATTGAGTTTAATATTCTCAAAATAAGGCCTTAAAAGTATTGAATTTCGTTTGCAAAGGTCTTAAATTTCTTTCTTGTTCTTTCATAGGATCAAATAAATACCGTAACGTCATGAATAACTGTCAAATGTATAAAATGTTTTGTGTGTAACGTTACAATTTACTCTGTTTGGTGTGGCTTGGACATTACGACAGTACAGGTAATGTTTACGTCAGTGTATTGATGCTCTTGACCGTGGAGTGTGCTGCTAACAAGCTAGCTTGTCGTCTCAGAATGGGCAAGTGTCGTTTTAAGGGGCTTTCACATGACCCTCGCAAAGGGTCGGCATCAATGCCAGGTTGGACGGGATTCCTTCACATGATCACCGTCACCCGCATCAGCCGGTGACCATAGCTAACCACATCGCCAATGGTCATACTAGCACATTCATAGAAGTGAATATAGACTGGCTGCATATACGTCCTGTACTAAGCTGTCAACCAACCTGGTAGTCCCGTCTGTAAACCGACATCATTCCATGATACAGAATTTTTAGTCAGATCATGGTATGATTTAAGGTCATGTTGTATAATTTGGGATGCTCCGACACACATAAAACAAGTTTCTCTTCTATATATATTTTTTTAATTTCACAGCTATGATATCAAACGCCTCTCTTTTCCACGGCTCTCTATCTCTAACCCGATCACTAATGAATAGCAAACTAAGAGCTATTAGATTCCAGTGATTGGTTGCACGTTGCGAAGGTCAAAGTTGAATATAGTTGAACTTGGGTCTCCCAGTGTCTGCGCAGAACGCCGAGGGCGGCAACGCTAGGTTCGGCGGTGACGCTTGCCAAATAGGAAATGAATGCCAGCGCCGAGCGTTTTTGTCGCTGATCATGTGAAGGGCTCACAAAGCTATTGTGTATTAAATATTAATGTGAGTATTATAATAACATGTTTTATTAAATTCAATACTTAGTAAATAATTATTTTCTAGGGCTTAAAATCCATACTGATTTTCCATTATATCCTTCATACTTTTGCCAGTATGGCCGTGAAGTTGGCCATACTGGCGGGGGGGTTTTGACGTGAACAGTTTTTTTTCCCCCAGTCGGCATATTTACAGTAAATCCAATATGGTGTGAACGGGGTATTAAGCTGATGAGAAATGTTTTTCCAATACAAACCTTGCCTATTGTAGCTGCAACACAGAGGATTTGATCCAAACGAAACCACTTCCTGTTGGAGTATGAATCAGACCTAAGGCTACATGGTATTAGGGTTGAAAAACAGATGGGCGCGAACCTGTGCAGTCCACAAGTTCGAATCAGAAATGGGTTTAAAGTGGAGGCCAATTACCACCTCTATTAATGTGAGCAAAGTTTCACTTAATCAAAAAAACACCCCCCCCCCCCACCCACCCTGTCACATTTACTTCCACAGCTGTTTCCACTGTAACGTATGATGCTTTTTTTTCTCTCTTGTTTCAGTAGTCTGTATATACTTGTTTTTACATAGTCTGTACAATGGTTCAATGTACATGTCGTCTATGTGGGGTGTGTGTGTGTGTGTGTGTGTGTGTGTGTGTCGGAGCGGAGTGAGCTGCACATTAAACACACTTGTTCATCCACTGCCTCTTCACAATAAAAGAATCATTTACCAAAACTGTGACAATGTGAGTCATATTTGGACTTTGAGGGTGGAATTCGGTGTTGTGCCAGGATGGTGTGTGTGTGTGTGTGTGTGTGTGTCTCAATGGATACGTAATTCACAACCATCCCTTCAATGTGTCACAAAATAAATAAACGAATAGAACTCGGTACAGCAGGACTCGTTCCCACATCCACACATGTACACACTACCAGAGCCACATAACAACGTGTATGAGCCCTATCATATTGAAAATCACACACACCCATTACACACTTACACTCATGTGCCAGAACAAAAAAAAAAGACGCCAGAGGAACAACACAACATCTTGAGAAGGCATTGAGGAAATCTCGCTCAAATAAATACAAATAAATTAAAATCATATAAAAAAAAGTGGGTTAAAAAAAAGAAACTTAAATACAGCGACAATCTCAAACTAATAGGATAAACAACAGCATTCGCTTACGGACAAAAACTTTGAGAGAGAGAGAGAGAGAGAGAGAGAGACAGGTAACGTTTTGTAAACAATGACAGGACGGGGAGACGGACAAGCACATGGACAGGTAGACACATTCACAAATCAGTAGTGAGCAGAAAGGCCTGTTGAGGCTCGGTGGTGGTGAGGGATCATTCAAGGTTATATGGTTAAGATGATGCTTTATATAGGGTCAGAGGGTACTGTGGGTGCATCAGCAGTTCTCAGATCCCTCCCAGGAAGTACCGGCATGCTGACCTGTGTACGCATCACTTCCTGGGTGGGGCCTTTATTGGCAGTGCTGCTATAATACCTTCTACTGTATCTGTTGGTCGATTTGGGGTCAGAAGGGAGGGTTTCGTGGGGGTTCAGAGGGGAAAGTGAGTGGACAGCAGCGAAGACCACGCACGGAGGTGGACGCACACCACCAGATTTCTTCAAATGCGACTTGTTTTGGGGTGGGGGGGGTCAATGTCCCCATTCGGTGATGAGAACATAGAGGCAGCAATCTACTGGAGACATGTGGATGATGTTGCCGTCTATGTTCCCTTAAAGTGGAACCATCTCTCCAAAATTGGTTGTGGCCCTTTAAAGCCACGTTTTTTTTTTTTAAGCTTTAAGTCGCTTTTTTATTATTATTTTTATTTACTTTCTTTTTTTTTTTAAACCAAGCTGCTGGCAGACATTGACAAAAAAAAACCAATCAAGTTGTGATTTCACCCGAATCTTTTGCTCTCTGACATAGGACACTGCCTCGCCTGTTGACCGATCACAGCGTGATGGCAGGTTTCAACTCTACCTTGATCACACTGCACAATTGGACATATAATAAACGCTCAATACGGATGAAATCGCACAGTTGAATGCAAGTCTTGTCAAAATCTGGTGAGGTGTGTAGTAAGAGGATGGGGTGGGGGGGGCAGGTTCAGCAGGAAGGGTATTGAAGTATCGAGGGGACCCCCATCCCCTTCACCCCCACCTCTGGCACTTGTCTTTTTAGTACAATGCTGACCCAATGTGTGTGTGTGTGTGTGTGAGAGAGAAAGTGTGCTAGAAAGTGTGTATATTTGAATGTATGCACAATTCATCTCAGTTCTCCTCCTGCGTGTTAAATGTCATTGCACACTGGTGGGGAAAGTGTTTTTGGATGTTTATAGAGCATGCCTGTGTGTGTGTGTGTGTGTGTGTGTGTGTGTGTGTGTGTGTAACAAGGTGTGTACGAGCAGGGGAAAACTAAAATCAATTCATGTGAAAATAATAATTTGTCTTTGGATTTAAAATCAATCTCTGAAGTCCTAAAAGCTACCAGTGTCCCCGTGAACCGAAATCTAATTCTAATCTAATTCCCACTCATATGCCTCTGTGTGTGTGTGTGTGTGTGTGTGTGTGTGTGTGTGTGTGATGTCCCTGTGCTTGGGGAGGTTGTAGGAGCCTGGCAGAAGGGGGTTAAAGGGAGCCGAGGGGAGGCTGGGGGTAAAGGGTAGATGGGTGGGGGGGCTATAGCACTCCATCCATGAAGCTGGTGTCCAGGCGCTGGATGAGCACCCGGATGAAGGACATCTCCTTGCGGGTGTTCTCAAATATCACCCTGGGGTCGTCGGACTGGCAGCGCAAACAGTTGGGAGCCATGACCATGGCCAGGTTGTTCACATCCATCTTGGTGATGGTCACGTTGGCAGGCTGGGCAAATACCTGCACGCGCACACACACACACACGCACACGCACACGCACACACACACCTACTGTAAAAGCAGGGTATCTCTGCAGGTTTCACAACATCAGATTTAAAACTTTTTCATATTTTGGTTAGAGTAAGTAACCTAAGTATTAAAGACGTGTGTGTGTGTGTGTTACCTGTAGGAAGCGGATGAGGTAGCAGAGCACCAGTTTGTTGATGTGTGGCAGGCCCAGCACCACGTTGACAGCTGCCTCTGGACTGTCGTAGTGGGTAATACACTCCTCATAAAACTCATGGGGGATCAACGGCTCCTCCAACTCCCTGTACCAGAGCTTCAGAAGAGACGCTAGAGACAGACAGGCAGACAGACAGACAGTAGAAATCAGGGTATTGTTTTTGTAATTCCAGCAAACCCCTGAGGAATACTTTTGTCAAAACGTTTCCATGACTTTCCATAACAAAGTTGGACCTGAAACTCCTAATGTTGTTTCAAGCAGTCTGGTTTCCACTCCAGTTGGGCTGAAAACCATCATCTAATGCAATGAACGTGTGAAACAGGTTGGAAAATAAATTCTAAATTGCTAAATTCTTGTAGTGTCCCGTTGGTAAAATTCCCCATATAATTTATCACACTGTTTTACAATTAAATGAACTCAATTCAACATTTCTCTGACTTTTCTGTTTTTTTCTGGACTGGGACGACTCCTAATCCTAAACGACACAGCAACATCAGTTGTTTCAGTGTGTGTATATTTGTGTGTGTAGAGTCGGTGAAGCTACGTTGAAAGTCACTGGCAAAGCTGGACACAGTGTAAGTGTATTATCTGGGCATAAAAAAGATAGGGGGTGGGGGGTGGAGGTCAAAGACGGCTGAATCAAGACATGAGAGGCAGTTACAAAAAACAAATACAAAATAATAAAAGAATGAAAGATGCAAATCCCCTCTTTTGTTTTATAGGCAACAATTTAGGACAAAAAACATTTCTGTGTGTGTGTGTGTGTACCTGGGATATGCGGGTCTTCCAGCCCTGTGGGAATCTTCCATTGGTCCACTTGCAGCTTGAGGGCATTCACTTCATCTATGTCACCTGGAACCCTGAGGGTCAAAGGTTACAGGCCAGTTACACTTCCTCCTTCGGTTTTTCCTCTCATCAGTATCACTCCCTTCTTCTTTTTATATTCTTATGTATATGTATATTGGGGGTTTCTTTACACTCTGATTTCCTCATGGTTGTTTATTATCACATCTAAAATGCTGCTTAAACCTTTTGGACAATAAAGAAGCCAGGGTGAAAGCCAGTTCGCTCAGAGTAGGCTGACTATTGTCAGACAGTAAAAACTGTAGCCTGGTAGTTGTACAGTTTTCCAAGGTAGAAGGACTTTTCTCAAAACGAGATCACCTGCTAAAAGACCTGGCTGAAGCATCCCATAGACAAGCAGTGCAGTGTTGATCAATTATACAATACATATGTAACCTAATACACAGGTTTTATTGAAGGTTTTACAGACTGACACCTGAAAAAAAAGGAGGAACCTCCATCATATCAGAGGTGGATGGCACTGACTGGCCACAAATCTGCAGCCTTCTCTATCCAGATCTTCTCATAATGCCTTCTGTTCCTTTTCCTGCCTCACCTGAAGATGCCCTCTGTCTGGTCTCCATTGAGGCCCAGCACCTCTTCAGAAAGGCGAGTCTGTACCCAGGGGAGCTGCCGATCCGGATATCGCTCCTTCTGCAGGGCCATCACCTCCTCCAGGGATGAGCCAAACATGGAGGGGCTGAAGATGGCATTCCTGGCATGGTGGATCTCTTCCAGACAGGGTTTCTGCAAGCCCTACAGAGAGAGAGAAAGAGAGAGGGTTTGTTCGCAAGAAAAAGGGAAACTTGAATACTTTAAAGGATGTAGGCCAAAAAGCGATGAGAGGAGAGAGACAGTCCAACGTATGGAGAGAAGGATGGAGTTTGAAAAAGGCGTCATTGAGAAAGACGGAGAGAGAAGGAGAAGCTGAGTGCTGAATGTCACCCCCGTCCAGCGGGGTGGAGGCGGCCCATTAATCTGCTGCTAGGGGTTAGCAGGTTAACACCAGTCAAATACTGGGCCTCGGTGTGTGTCCACCAAGTGACAAATTGTCTCTATTAGTGCCCTGTCGAGATACTGGCACTGCATGCTTCGCAACAGGCACCATGCCAACCTTGTGCCAACCCGCCTGCTACCACGGACTGGCATCGCTACCGAAAAACACACACTCACACACATACTACACACACATCGTGCACAAATCACACAGACACAGTGCACAGTACACTTTGTATCTATTAGTCCAAGAGTGAGAGACTCATTGGCTGCAATGCGCACCTAGCACCTACCTAACGTGTAGTGTTGCTGTGATATTGTCTTATATAGACTTACAACAGAGACCAAGGGGGTAGACACATGTAGCATAGCTGTAATGTTAGCTTTACATAGACGTACAATGGAGACTGTGCCTGCGGTATCTGGCGAGGCACGAAGCTGCAGTTGAATTGATGCTTTTGATACTGAAATTCATATCAATTCGTGCAAAGTTGTATCAATAAATTGAAACACCAGGACACCTTCCATGACTTTGTAGGTCACCATTTAAAAATGATACAGTAATATAATGAAATAGGATATGACATGTTGATGACACTGTAAATCTCAGTGACTCTCTTGGCACTCTCAGAAAACACCGAGCCGATATTAAATGTTGGATGCCTCAAAACGTTGTGCAGCTGAATGAAGATAAGTATGAGGTTGTTGTATATGGCCCTCCTGATGCCACCACTAAAATACACGATGATCTTTGCAAACTAACAGCTAACATAAAACCAGCAGCCAAAAATCTGAGTCATTTTTGATTCTGGTCTGACATTTGAGAAACAAGTAAAGTGTTCAGTCTTGATTTATCAATTCAGAAACATCCAAGATCAGGTAATTTCTGTCCTTTTCTGACAAGGAGAAAGTTATTCATCTTTTATCTCCCTGCAGACTATCACACCTCCTTGTATTCCGACCTCACCTGCAGCTAGACTAAACACAGCTGCCAAGTGTCTGACTAGATCCAATAGGAGAGGGCATATAACTCCCATGTTCGCAAATCTACACTGGCAACCTGTTGATTTTAGACGTTGTTTCAGTTTAAGGAATTTAAACAGCTTTTGGCTTCACACGTCAGCACATGATACAATAATAATCCAAATTTTAAAAAAATCTTGTATGGCTTCAAAACCGAAAAGGTCCAGGGCCCTCATTTATAAAACTTTGCGTAGATTCCATCCTAAAACATTGCGTACGCACAAACCTCAGAATCTACTAACGCAAGAAAATATTCAGATCTATAAAACCATGCGGTGCACACCTGTAAGCAGTCTTCTCTTTATAAATACCCACCTGTGGTGAATTGTGCGCTCAGGTACTCCTCCCATTTTTTTATTGCATGGTTAAATCAATGAGTTTTATTTTATGAAAAATTGGCCCCTCAGTCACTTCATCCTGGTGCTGGCCCGGTAAAATAATCAATAACATAAGAGTTAAGAGAATGCCTTTTTATAAAAATAGGTTTTAAGTAGTGACTTAAAGGGTAATTCCGGGATTTTTCAACCTGGGCTCTATATCCACAAAATCGCCTATCATACCACTAAGTAGATCCCAAAAGTTTCGGAGTTGCTCCGGTAGATCGGCTCAGCCGGCAGTCACGAAACGGGGGCTCAATGGCTGCAATGTAATCCTGCGGGCATATAAACGCAGTCAAAGTACGTCCACTAAAAGTGCTTGATTTTGCCACTGACAGGCTCAGATTCTTATTCGTGTGTCTGACAAGTGTCTGACAACATTACTGAAAGGATTGCAACAGAAACAGACCTTTTTTAACCAGACGATGGACAAAGGTAGTCTATAGCGAGAGGGTTCACTTGTTGCAGGAAGAGGACGGTTGTTTACACGATCCTCTTCTTGCTTTCATAGACCACCTTTGTCAGAGTTCAGAGTTCAGAGTTGTTGGAAATATGACAAAGGTGGTCTATGAAAGCAAGAGGGTTGACTTGTTGCAAGAAGAGGATGGTGTTAACAACTGTCCACTTCCTGCAACAAGTGAACCCTCTGTCCATTTCAGAGTAGGACTTCTCCTTGAGCTAGACTTTAGTTTTCTGGTTAAAAAGGTCTATTTCTGTAGCGATCCTTTCAGTAATGTTGTCAGACACTTGTCAGACACACGAATAACAATCTGAGCCTGTCAGTGGCAAAATCAAGCACTTTTAGAGGACGTACTTTGACCGCATTTATATGCCTGTACAGATTACGTTGCAGCCATTGAGCCCCGTTTCGCGACTGCCGGCTGAGCTGATGTACCGGAGCAACTCCGAAACTTTTCGGATCTACTTAGCGGTATGATAGGCGATTTTGTGGATATAGAGGCCAGGTTGAAAAATCCCGGAATTACCCTTTAACAGATACAATAGACCACACACCCTGTGAAAGCGCACATATAAAACTATGTTTTTAAGAGGACTGAGCTTTATTTTGTGATCTCCCCATCGGGCGTCGCTGATTCCCGTGTCTGAAAAACTTTGCGGTGAGCTCTACGCATGGGTGAAAGAATGCGTAGAACTGCACACTTTTTACCGCATATCATTTTTCTATACGTTTGCAGTAAAAAATGTGTATGCACATTCACCCCCGTTAACGCCACTTTTTTGTGAGTAGCAACCTTTATAAATGAGGCCCCAGGTCTTCAATCTTTGAACAATCTTTGCAGAACAGACTGACTATGACTTTAAAATAGATAATTGGTTCATTTATACCATGTGGGCACCTGCAACCTGTCACAGGTGAGTTGAATTACACTGCAAATGAATCTGTTTCCTCTAAGACACTTTCAGTATTGACACATTTTAATACATATATTACCTCCCTCTGTAGATGTGATAATGCAAATAGCTAATAATGCACAAATGCAGATGATAAACTGCCAACATTTGTTATCCTGGACATATGTCAATAGTCAACATAACAAGTTTTTTTGTTTCAAGTAAGTGTTCTGTATTAGTATGCTGTATCTTGATCTATATCGTATTCTTTGCTTCTCCAATGACAGATCTGCCTTCTCAGCCAATTAGCAGCTCAGCCAGGCACTAGTACAAGCTAAAGAGAAAGACATAGAAACAAAGAAAATTAACATGTCTTCGTCTCAAGAAAATTGAATTGCCGGCAACAGAACGACCTGTTATCTCAGCAGAAACAACTAAATAAAGACAGAGAGAAAGAGAAGTTCCCTGTAGGACGCCATACCTTCTTAGCCCCAGTCAGAGCAGCCTTTGTTAGTTTCCGGTAGCAGTATTTGGCATAGCTGCTGATGGCTACTCCTGGGAGAAGAAAGAAACAAAGACATATAAAGAAAATTAGAACATGACTTCTTTTGACAGTTTAGCTAATTGTATTTGTCGTTTTCTTTCTTGGTACACACAAACATAGTCAATATATCAGGGCTGGGTTCAGTTCACAATCCTGGAAAGTTGTCGTCATGAGGATGTCATCTCCAGGCGACTAAGAAACAAGGCTCTATTATTACAAAACAAATTGCGGTATCTATCTTCATTGAAAATGGAAATTGGAAAGTGAATTAATTGCAACTCTCCCCGAAAACATATGCATGTCAGAGTGCAGGGTTGCCTGGGCTCTTTGGCAGTGATGATGGGCACCAAAGATGGAATACTAGCCACCCTCCAGTCACCGGGGTATCGGTATCATACACCTTCTCATTGGTGTTGGGTGATTGAACAGGCAACCTTGCCAAAAGCAAAAGCAAAACCAAAGCACACTGCAAGGAGAGCAGTTAAAGTGTTTATGTCAGTTGAGCTTGTAGGCAGGAGTGTGGCCGGATGGCTGTTGCACTTGATAATAATAACAATAATAACTCATCGGGCTAATTCACTAATATCTTCAACTCACAGTCCCGATGGTTATGCTACTGGCTGTAAATGGCTGAGTGTGTGTGTGTGTGTCCCTCACCCTTGGTGTCATTGAGGGGGTCCATGTGCCGGCAGATGTAGCCCTCCAGGTAGGAGTGGAAGCGAGGTGTGGGGGGGAAGAAGGCCAGGCAGATGGCCATCAGCTCCCAGCCTCGCTCCAGGCTGTCGTAGCGGAAGTTCTCAGTGGTCTGACGACACAACTGGATGTAGAGCTCATCACGCAAACCCTGGTTACTCCAGCCATGTACCACCACCTGGCACAGAGAGGTAGGGAGACACAGAGAGAGAGAGAGAGAGAGAGAGATGAGTTTAAAGGGGCTTTAAGTCATCAATGACTTTTATCGACCTCTATCGGCGACCCAAGGAATTGCAACAACAGTAACATGTCTCAGCTTGCAGTGGCCTGTAATTGACACAAATGATAAAGTCACATAGAGAAGGAGTAAACTAGCTAATCCAACAGAAACATCTAGTGAAGAGGTAATATATCACCATGTTTCGGTAGATGTAGATGTAATAATACTGCTTTGTCATTTGCTTTTTTGGTTTGAGAATGAGGCTTTTTAGCCTTTGTAGCTGAAATGAGTCTTGAAACTCCAATGGGTGGGTAGTTTTTGTTCCAAATCCGAGTACGGGCCAGAAAGTGAGTTCTGAAAGACATAAATCTCAGCAGCTGACCAAGTAATCGTTGAGTCATTGGTATTGGACAACCCCCGCAGATATGTTAATCTTGTTCCATGGAGCAGTACAAATTTGTACTTATTTTGACGCTTTATCGACCAAATGAAAGAGCGCACAGAGTCACGGCCAGTTTCCTCGCAATTACATAAGGCCAGCAGTGAGTTGAAGACCTGAACAAAAACACACACAACAAAGACACAAAGAGCAATAAAAAACCAAAAGGCTGTCAGCTGCCTCCCATCTCTCCTCAGTCCAACATTCCCCTTGACAAAACATTAAGCTCCTTTGTTCTGCAGCATGAAGATTGACATGAAGAAGACATTGACCTGGTTCCACCACGTGTTTCCTACTCAAATAAATTACCGTCTTTCCCTGACCTAAGAGAAAGTTAATTAACCAACCTTTTTTTTCCTCAAGGAAACTATACGGGAATTAGAGATGGCACACAGCCACTTTTGGTCACACAAGGCTCTCAGTACGCTCTACTCTTCCTATATTTCATACTTTTCATGTTTTGACCGTAGCACATTCTGGTCAAACCCCAATCAGCACAATAAATAGTATCAAGATCCACTTTCTCTCTGTGGCACTTTCTGTTTCATCCTGTGGTCCAGACTAGACAGAGAGACGGTTCAGGTGGTCTACAGACCTCCAGAGCCACATTAAGGGGCTCGATCTTGGAGCGACGGTCTCCCATGTAAGTCTGGATGAGCTTGAAGATCTCCACCGCCTCTTTTTTCACGTTGCGATCCGAGGTCACGATCATGGGCTTCTTGATGGGCTCGCTGCTCCAGGCCAGCATGTTGGCAATGGACACCTTCCTTCGAAACAGACCCTGGGAAAGACAGGGAGGGAGGGGGGAGTTACAGGGAGGAAAGAAGCCTTTCCTGTCATCTGATGTCCCAGCTATGAGGTCATTTGGCAGCAGCCATTTTGCCTCCCTCCTAGCAACATTTGGTTTGGATCTAATTTTCTGACACTAATAACTAATAAAAGACACAGACGACGGTATGTAGCAGATGAACAAAGTGCAAGGTGAAATAACAAACCTGAAAGGGGCTTATAGCAAAGACTCCACCCTAGAGACATAAACATCATGTCAGCAATGGCGACTGAAAGAACAGGGCAAAGGAAAACCAGAAATAAAAACACATACAGTATGTTCCATTGGTATGAGAGTGTCTGAACGTGTACTAAAGCAGTGAGTTTATTGCCATGTGGCTGACAAAATTTGGGTCAGGGAAGTTAAGTGCAGCCCTCCCCTCCCTCAACAACTAGCAGAGAGGTGCCCTTGAGCAAATCTCTTAACCTCGAACTGCTCCAGTGGTGCTGATCAGTAGCAACAGTAGAAGGTTGCAGTATGTGAGTGGGTGTAACTGTGTATGTGTGGCAAGGCGCTGCTAAAAAAACGAGCATAACCTAAATGTTGAGCAAACTTCACCTGTGTAAATAGACATTAAAATGAGGGCTCTACCAATCCATTTTTTTGGTGGGACTAGTTACTGTGTGTGTGTGTGTGTGTGTGTGTGTGTGTGTGTCTGATGCATTCCACTGTTTCTAATCATATAGGCTAGGAAGGAAATTCATAACAACCTGAGAAATGAATCTATGTGAGCTGTCAGTGCTTATTAACAAGTGAGAATCGTGAATGAATACAGTAATTAAAAAGTAATAAAAAGAGAAAAGAGTGAAATGAAATGTCCAAGTGTCCCTCTGAAATTAAAAGACAGCAAGGCCACTTATAAAGTGGTCTCTGGTCTCTATTGAAAAAAAAAAAATCCCATTCCCATTTACTGTCAAATGGCACATGAGCGTAAATAACACATGAAGATTTGATCAGGCAGTTGAGTCAATGAAACAAATTGAGATGATTTTTTGATACTTTACTTTGATAAAGATGTGACATGAGTAAAACGTAAAGATAAAAACGCCAGGAAAGAATCAGCAGGGTGTTGGAATCACAGCTAAACTCCTGGTGGAAAAAGACAGTGATGTGTGTGATGCGAATGTGTATGGAAATGTATTCAAAGGTATGCATAAGCTCGGATACACACATACTGCAAGTGTGTGCGTGTGTATGAGAGTTTCCACTTGAGTACCTGTGTGTGTTTGTTGAAGTGCTTGGACGCCCAGTTCTCAATGTCAGTTTCCGAGGACGGTTTTCTGAGGGTGAATTCTGGGAAAACTCCACAGCTAGCGCTTGGCATCATATTCCTGGCATTCCGACTGGCCTCAAACTGGGCGCAGGCTCCCAGGTCCTCCGACTGACGGATCAAGAAAGAGAAAGAGGAAGAAAGACAGATATTGAGAGAGGAGATGGAAACTTGAATGGTGTTCCTGCACGCCTGCCAAACATAAACTGTAGTGCTTTTTTATCCTAAGTTGAGAGTTCCTCGGCACACAGTGGGAAATGACATGAATGCTGACACGTGTTAATATGTCAATTTCCAGAAGATTGTTTCAATGGTTCAAGAGTCAATTTATTATCCATAAATAAGGATCCAAAAAACTTGAGAATGACAGAAAAATGAGGCGAGTAAATGTGATTCAAACAGAACAAAAGATCATGGCGAGCATGCCTGCAGGGGGTGCAACAGAATTGACATCATTATGCACAAGGGTATAATTTCCACACTGAAAACAGACAGGAGGCTGCCTCGTTAGTGTGTGTGGTTGGGTGCCCTTAAGTCTTTTTAACAGATTTTTGGAGTGCCTTGAATCTCTCTTCCCCCCCCCCACATAATTTACACTTGTGGCTCATTAGATGAAGAGCTAGGAAAACTATTTATACAGAAAGTAGGGTGTGAGAAATGAGCGAGATCATCAGCTCTTTGGGACACACCTTTGAAATATAATCAACAATTAAAAGAGGAGACGGTGTGTTTCCCTGTTTCTTTGTGCAGCTTCTTCAGTTTGTCTTATTGTCTGACAGTCAATTGATTGATCGATCAGTCTGATCAAATCTAATGTCCAGCTCTTCAGAACACTATCCCACCAGCACACAGCAATTACCCACAATGCCCCTAGGTAGTAAGTAGGAGGAGTTTTGGAACTGAGGAAATTAAAGGATGACATATTTTTCAACAGTTTCATGCTGAAGGTGTCCACTACATGGCACCAGAATCGAGGTCGGAAGAAATGGGCGTCAATACACCTGACACTGAAAGTCCGACATCAAAATATAAAATCTGCGATCGTTATCTGTTACTTATTTTCATTGCTTTAAATATGTAGCATTTTAACATCATTCATTTTGATTACTATAATTACTGTAAACAAACCAGACCATCACTAGAAGCCTGTCAGCCTCTACTCTGCATTTTACATTGTGTACCACCAGGTCGGATTTGGAGGGAAATCTGCTGGATTGCTTTACGGCACAAAACAGGAAGAGGGCTAGGGGTGGGCGATATGACTAAAAATTAATATCGCGATTATTTCAAACTTTTAACTCGATTACGATTAATGAAGGATTATTTTATTTGTTTTATTTTTAAATTTGTTTTATTTTTAAATTGACCGGATGCTCTATGCCGTTCCTGTGTCTGACTTCCTGCCCGGCTTGACACATGCACTCGTGGCTCGCAAAAAACGAATGGTCAAAACCTGTCTGAACACGGCATTATTGGACGGGGCGGAGGGAAGTGACTGAATACGACGTAGTATTTTTTTAAGGGGACAGTTCATGAACCCACGCATTGGGGAAAGTATTTGGCCCATTCATTCGCGGGAAAGTGATGTTACGTCTGATGCACGCGCACACACACAGACACTCACACTGGTTGCTTTGCTAACTGCCGCTTCTAGATGTTCCTCGTTCTTGTAGCCTAAATAACAATTGAAATCAACGATTTTGAAAATTTGCCACGATCACATAATTAAAATTGCGATTACGATTATAAACACGATTATCTCCCACCCCTAAAGAGGGTGATATTCTTCCAGCGCTAATGGAGCTAAAGCTAAAGAGTTTCTGGCAATGGCAGATAGTAGGAGTGAAAGGGACGATGGAAAAAAACACATCCAACATGTTTATCCTCTCTAGTAAAAACAAAGGATGCAACAGGGTTTATGCCAAATGTAGTCTTGGCTGTATTGTATTATTTACTGTATTTTATGACTGGCTGCTTGTTATCAAACAAGCCACCCTGTTTCCCCTTCCTCTCTCTCTCCATCCATTTCTTCCTCTGTTAATCTAATCCAAAGGCAGATTCTCTTTAGCGGATTCTTCCCTTCACACTCTTTACTTTATATTGGAGTGCTGCATGGCTGTACGTGGACAGAAACAAAGAGGCAGAGAAAAAGAGAGAGAGAGAGAGAGAGAGAGATCGGAGCAATAGCCTATTTTCCTCCCGGCTAGGCACTTTTCCAGGCCTGTCATCTCTCGGGCCCTCTGAGGGCTCAGGAAGAGGCAGATGTCACGGCAACAAGCGTCTATGTGTTTATTTCATGTCTGGCTCTTTAAATCACATTAGGGAAGTCCAATTTCCATGTGTATGTATCCATGTGTGTGGCCATAAGTAGATGTAGCCACTAGGGTCCAACCAATATGGGTTTGTCAGGGCTGACGGATTTGGATTGAAGCTGCTGATAGCTGCTGATAGTTTTTGGCAATATTCAGGAATTTTAGTATTCAGTATTTCCCACAGAATTGTATTATTGGTATAGTGGAAAAGAGTCTGAAACAAGCATTTAGACTTAGACAGATGGGACACTAAAACTCTCCATTGAAACCCAGGATAAAAATGAGATGAATTTTAAGATTTTAAGAGTTAAGATGAGACTAGAACCATAACAGCAACAGTAATTGATTTAGGATAATGATAGTGACACTTACAATATTGAAGTTATGGCGTATTTACAGAGAAATTAGCCACTAATGAAAGTGTAATTTAGAGGACTGTTGTGCCTACTTTTCACAAATCTTTAACAAAAAAGGAAAATGTGTTGCTGGTCTCTGGCTTCTAGCGGAATAAACTTCCAAAGAGTTGAGAGGAAACATCATCTTGGGATGTTATACATACAGAACTGGAACGGATTCTACACAGACAAATGTTGCTTCTACTTATGAAGGAGTTCCTCCATTATTGGACACATTGTGGAAAGAAACAGGACAGATGGGAGAGATTGGTATAGCAAAGGTCCAAGATTTGAACCCAAGATATCATGGAAAAATGGATCTACTAGGACACACATGAGTTCAAAGCATGGCAGAGACAACCAGGACAGTGATGTACAATAATAATGATTACAATAATTAACCAGTATTGATCAAATCTACAACAAACATGTAATCAATCGAACTCCATCATATCAGAGGTGGACGACACTGACTGGACCAGATCATTTTCATTAAAAGGCCAATATCTTGCCCCATATATTTGTCTAACCTGGTATCCAGTTGTGTATAGCCTCCCTGGCCTGTGCCATTCTGTGGATGTGTGTGTGTGTATGTGCGTGTGCATGTGGTCTGAGCATGTGCAGTGACAGTGTCTCTAGCTGGAAGTAGTGTGACTATTATATAAGCCAATCTGAGGCCCTAGCAGCATTACATGAAACATTGATGGTTTTCCAGCAGGGTGGGGATGTAAGACATATACATAGACCTGACTCGTGTGTGTGTGTGTGTGTGTGTGTGTGTGTGTGTGTGTGTGTGTGTGTGTGTGTGTCGTGTGAATGTCTGTATTTCAGCTCTCTGGTTCCCTATTGATCAGCTGCCATCATCTCTTCTATGGAGAATACAGTAACGTTACCAAACACAGTTTATAGCATATGAAAAAATACCAGCACCGCTTGTACAGCAATGTGCTTTATTATTAAATACCAGAGTATATGTTATCTTACCATCATAAAACGATTTGGTTATAGCCATATCATTATATCCTAGTAGTCCATATGAATTAACAGAACTAAGAACCAGAATTAAGTTCTGCATTGATTAGAGCAGAGTGATTTGTATGCTGTCATATGTGTGCCAATAGTGTTAAAAATGTGTTCCTACAAACCACGTAGCAGTATCTAATTCATAAAAGGGTCATTTTATTGTGAAAACTAATTATAACTCTAAATCCTCACACCTTAGCTGCAATTTGTCATCCTACTCTCATGCTCCTCTACACGTATACAAATGAGTTTCACAACTGAGAACTTACTTGTGTTTTATTCATCTATTAGTTTACATAGGCTGCTGCCATACCATGATTTATGGTGAGATATATATATATATATATGTGTATAGCTAAATCTTTTCTACTCTGGCATTTCATAATAAATCACCTTGTTGTCAAAGCAGTGCTCCTATGTACAGTCATGCTTGAAAGTGCTCTTACTGTATATATTGTGTTGTTTTATATAACAGCTTTAACTGTAAATATTGTAATTTTATTTTATTTTATTTTTTTCATGCTGTATATATAGTGTTGGTTTTCTACTGTTAAATACTATGTATACTGCCCTTTGAACATTCCCGTGAGCATTGCCACTTTTCATTTCACTGCATGTATGTGTATGTGACGAATAAACCTTGAATAAACCTAAATAAATCTGTGAACCCCCGTTTTTACCATGCAATCCATTTAATCAATTATTTATTTATTTTTTAGAGGAAATTGTGCATGTACTAAAATTAGTGCAGGTGCAAAAAGAAGTGAACCTCCTCTTGCATTAATCTGGTGGGTAAATAGTTGAATCGGCTGAATCAAAGGTCAGATCGTTGGGGAGGAGTTTGTGGGTCACTCCCATAAATCCAGAAGAGAAACCTGGTCAGGTAGGTGTTGCCATGCAGGTGAAAGAAAAACATTATGCTGTGATCTAAGAGACCTCAGAGGAGCTCAGGAAGAGAGGAGTGAGTGTGGATCAGTCTGGGGAAGGTTAGAAAGTCATATGGAAAGAATTTGGGCTCAATCAGAGACAAATAATACACAGATAGAGAGAATTTAACATTCTTTAAAGAGAATTTGACAGTGACTCTGTCTAGAAGTGGATGTCCTACTAAAATATCACCAAGAGACACAAGAAAAATATTAAAGCTAGTAAAAAACAACCCAAGAAGAACATCCAGAGATCTACAAGCCTCCATTGCTGCATCTGATGTCATTGTACATCCGTCAATAATAAGAACACTGAGGAACACTGAATAGAAATGGCATTCATGCAAGGGTAGAAGAAGGCTCAGAACAAAGCTGCCCATCTTAAGTTTGCCAGCGACGACCTGGACAAACCTGAAGATCTCTGGAAGTCTGTTCTCTGGACAGATGAGTCCAAAACTGAACTGTTGGGTTGCAATCAAAAAGTACGGTGGTGGGAGTGTCATGGTCGGGGGTTGTTTCTTCCGCTGGACCTGGACGACTCAATGTCATTAAGGGAACCATGAATTCTGAGGGAAACCAGAGAGGCCATCAGTCCGAGAGCTAAAGCTGGGCCGAACGTGGTTGTTCAACAAGACCTTCCAAAGAATTAGAGGTTTAGATAAGAATTTAGGATAAGGATGCCTCTATATGTATGAAATAATGACCACCCCCTGTAAGCTTTCAAGTGTGACTGTTAAGCTATATTAGAAGCTATATTTGCTAACGTTACTGAATTCCCGATAGAAGAGATGAAGGCAGCTGGTCAACTAGGGAGACAGAGAGCTGAGATCATATAAAACTGGTTATTCATTAGGTCTATATGTCATTGGTACAAATGTGCTCTGAGACTCGTCAGAATCTGTATTTGTTCCTGCCTTATTTGTGTATTTTACAACTTCATCTGTGTGTTTCTGAGGGGATATTGTATGAGAGATAAATGTCTATGTGTACCTAAAAATCGTATCCCGTTTTATTTATCCTGAACCCACTAAAATCCCAGCACGTTGCCGTACCTGTGAGGGGTGAAGGTAAGGCTCTGGTGAAGCCAGGTTGGTCTGAACCGAGAGGCTTTTCTCCAGCAGGGCCTGAGGGAAGCCCAGCCGATCAAAGGTGCTGCGTTTCCAGTGGTGTCCGTCACTCTGTGCCAGAGCCTCGTCCTCGCTGAAGGCCCTCACCACAGGTCCCGGTAACGGCAGTGGCACCGCCCCGTCACTCTCGTAGCCATCCTTGGAGCCACCGCCCTGCGCCACCCCACCTCCCTGCCCCGAGTCCCAACTGCTCCTCTGTTTCATCACCTGCTGGGCCTCCCATGCCAGCCGGGCCTGGGCCAGCACCGCCTCCGACATCGTGTTCGCCGCCTCTCCCTCGGGCCCGCTGCAGCGCCCCAGCTCCTGGGGGAGGGACGGCTTGCGGCTCTTGCGTTTGCGGTTTCCCCCAGGAGAGAAGCCCCCGGGAGCCCCTGTGGAGGAGGAAGAGAGGGAGTGGTTCTGGCTGGATGTCCAGGATATGGAGTCCTCATAGAGCAACCTCTGGCCCCCCTCCCCACCATCACCACTGTAGTCCAGTAGTAGGCGGGGATCCCTGATCAGAGACTGGCTGTGCTGCAGGGTATAGGACCCCCCATAGGAACCTCCGTAGCCCCCTGTGGTGCCGTAACGCAGCAATCGGTCGGCCGTCTTGAAGCGTGGGCTGGAGGAGGACTGCTCCACGTACACCAGCTGCTTGACGTACTCCTTCCCCACAGGACTGTACTCCAGACTCTGGGTTTTCTCTGGACACTTCTGCCTGGTCAGAACCAGCTGGCCATAAGGCGACTGGCCCTGCTTGGGGGAGTGATAGAGGGGTGCCGAAGACTTGCGAGTGGGCGACTTGCCAGTGCCGTAGAAAGAGGAGGAGTCAGAGAGGTGCATATCAGTAGGAGGCTCCTCATAGATGGGTGGGGGCTGGTACTCGGATGGTGGCTCCTCGTAAAGCGGGGGTTCGTAGGCGTAGCGGGGTGATGGAGGCTGGGAGTCGGCTGAGGAGCGGCGGTGGGTGCCGGTGCCACCGAGCTCGGCCCGTTTCAGGAAGGGAGACTGGCGTCTGTCAGCATAGAGAACGGGGGAGCCATCTGATTCGGAGGGGGGGTTGCCCCCGGAGGAACGGCGGGTTCGGGAGGAGGTGCCCCCACCAGAAGGAGCAGCAGGAGTGGGGGGGTCACAGGGGGAGTAACCATTACCTTGGTGGGCCAGGAAGCTGGGCTCCCTGTCTGTCACCTTGATCAGCATCCGCTCCTTTGTACCGGTGTTCCACCTGAAAGGAGAAGTCCTGAGAAGAGAAGAGAGGAGAGGAGAGGAAACAGGAAAAGAGAGGAGAGGAGAGAGGAGAAAGGAGAGGACAGGAGAGGAGGGGAGAGATTTAATTATAATTTATTCAGGCCAGGGGTCTGTTAGATGGACTGTAGGCACTGAACACTGTAGGCAGGTAAAATACAATCATTAGTATTTGTACTTCCAGCTATACTTGGGGCCAACAGTATTAATCATCCATATGGCATCAAATTGTTGCCAGTGCACCATGCGTCATTGCAGACAGTCTGGCAGCAGGAACAACAGGAATACAACCCAATCTCCATCATAACATGGCACAAACATAGACCTGGAGATGAAAAGCTTGATGTGTATGTTGGGCTGTTATGTTACGACAAAAGTCAGTTGTTTTTCCCCCCCCAATATATCAAACCTTTATAACCACAACTCAGTTGGCAACCACTCCAGTGACAACATGCTAGTACTACATGGGGTTAAAGGAAGACAGTATATAAGTAACCCTCTTACTGCCCTAACTTGTAGGTTAAAGGTGTGGCACTTTACCATACCTCAGCCCTGAGTGAGTCCAAATTTGAGATTGTAGTTTTTATCATTAGATGATTTGGCAGCCATCTCTAAAAAGAACAACAACAAATGACATCTGGATAGCATTCAGGACCAGTGTTCCCTGGTAGTCAGTCTAATAATTAATCACATTGACCAAACAATAACATCAATCAACACTCACACTCACAATGCATTATAAGGCACCATAAGTGATATTAAATTAGATTAAATTAAATGTAATTTTCTGATGTTTGTCTGGTTATATTTTAAGAAAGGTTTATCTATGCATCTAATGGGTTTATAATCTGCTGATAATGTGTCTCAATGCACTTCAAGTGAAGTGTTACTGAAACGATATTAGATCCAGACCCCTCATAACTAAAATCAAACTACTACCAACCTCTGGCAACAAGACGCCTAAAGTTCATCGCTTTAGCTCTGGCTAGGTTCATTCATTGCTTTTCAGTCCGCCTGCCTTAAATTGTGTCTCCCATTTCGCCTGTTTGTCAGACAACAGCCATAAGAGGGAGGACATTGTGGGGTGAAAAACAAGAGGTGGATTATGCGAGAGGGAGGGAAGTGTGAAATTGATTCCAGAGAGAGAGAGAGAGAGAGAGAGAGAGAGAGACTAAGAGGGGCTAGGATAAAGCAGTACAGGACTGTGTTGGCATTGACTACAACATGTTCCAGAGCCATAACCCACTTTATCTCTCTCTCTCCCTCCATCCACCTCTCCCATCTCAGCCCTCTGTTCAGGCCTCTCTTTCTCCATCACCCTGTCTGCCTATTCCTCTCTTTCTGTCTCTTTCATCGTTTCTCTCTGTGTCTTTCAGTCTTGCTAGCAACCAACCTAAAAGTCAACACTGTTTTTCTTTTCCATAAATGATTCAAGACTATTTAACCTTCAAATCAATTAACACAATCCCTGCCTCTCCCATCTGTCTCTGTCTATCTCCATCACCGCACCACTTAGAGGAAACTAATTTCTCTCACCCAGTCAGGTTACAGTTATTGAGGATTAACAGTGGGATACTAATTCTAACTAATCACGGTGTGTATCGGGAATGAGGAAGTGGATAAATTGGATTGTGCCGGCACAGTAACTTGATGGAGGATCTGTCCAGCCAGACTCCACAGCATCACCAGATCACATCTAAAGCCACCCGCTTACACATCAGGCTGGCTTAATTTGGCTAATGACAGAGCTTTAATCATTTGTAGAGGTGGAACAATACACAAACTTCACAGTTTGGTAAAAGCAGCAGTAAAATGAGGGGGGGGGAATCGGTCTATGCATTTTGGGTGCTTTTATTCCTGAGAAAAACCCAAATTCAACTTCCCATTACTAGAAAATAATTTCTCATGAATAAATCAACTGCGTGAACTTAACCAGGAGGGACATTTTTGAATAGTTGAGGTTATAAAACATAATCTACCATAAAACATCCTTTAAACACAGCAAAAATGCAACATTGCCTTCACCTGCAAGTGCATTTCAAGAAGGGTTGAATACTGTACAGTTAATGGCATGATATTAAATTAAATATCATTATAATCTGCTGATAATGTGTCACAATGCACTTCAAGTGAAGTGTTACTGCTGGCTGACTCAGCCATGAGAGAAATTTTTTAATAGTTAAGGTTCTAAAACATAATCTACCATAAAACATCCTTTAAGCATAGCAACAATGCAATATTGCGTTCACTGCAAGTAATTCAGCTTGTTCTCATCAAGTTTGTAATTATAGTTATGAAAAGTAAGGCACCATCATTTTGTATAATATTGTACAAATTGAGTGAAAAAGGAGGATGAGCTAACGTGGCAGACACAGGCAGTTGATTGACACCAAAATAGCATGGTGGAAAGGTGTGGCGGTTCGGGGGGTAGATTGGTAGATACCTCTGGGGCCTGTTCTAAGAAGCAGGTTCAGCGAACTCTGAGTCAAACCTGAGTTGATTAATTCCGAGATGGCCTAGTCTGAGTTTTCGGTTCCAGAACAGCTGATTTGAGTTAGTTCAATCAACTTGTTCACCTTGAGTTAAGCGCGTGCGCAATGACAATAAAAAGCCATCATCAATGGAGGTCCGATACTACGATTCACCATGTCAACCAACAAGCAGAAGGGTCATAAAGGAGAGGGAATTGGCGTGGGAGAGAATCACTGCCCGAGTCAATGCGTACGTTTGAATGCAGTAGTGTATTCATTTAACATTTAACCACACTTTCTTATAATATTACCTACATGTGAGAAAGTGGTGGAATAGTATATTTTCATTTAGGTGCAATCCCACGGGCGCAAAGCGCAGTTGGCAGCAGCTGAAAATGAAATATAAAAACATTACAATAGAGTCATTTAGCAGACGCTTTTATCCAAAGCGACTTACAAAGGTGATAGTTAACACCATGTGGGGATCGAACCCAAAACCCGGAGTCTCATGCTCTACCTGACTGGCTGTAGGGGCCAGACATACTTCAAATGGTGTACTTGGGGCGGCAAATTATAAAGGCAGATCTAGAAATGTAATACCTCAAACATAAGTTAGAGGTGGGTGCATGGTCACAGGTGAAATGTGTTGTTGGAACAATATAAAAATACTAACTGTTGCTTTTGTTTTTGTAGGAAATAAAGAAGACCAAATGGAAGGTGTCTTTATTTGACTGCTCGGGGTGGCGGTAGCTTAATCCGTGAAGTGTAAACGGCATATTATATCGCGGACAGCTCTTCCATCCTGGACATAGAACATCTATTCGGGGTCTCAAAATCCTCTCCCAACATAAGGCTATGCGAATTACTTCCGCTTGAATATCGATCGGGTTACTGAGGAAAGGACACGCCATGTCCGACAGCTGTTTTTTTCTTATTTAACCATGACCAAAATATTACCCTTAAACAAACTGTTTTAGTTGCCTAAACATAACCGAAGTTGTTAGATTTGATTTTGATGTGTCATGTGGCTGGCCATGCATAGGTTTAGTACGAGACAAGGGAATCTAACTTTTCCTGGGTTATGTATGACACTTGTTGTGAGAACACATTGGGCAATCAGACAGACAGACAGAATGAATCACTGTCATTTTTATGTCAATGTACTTTACTATTCCCTATAGACACATCTGAGCTTTCAACACTAGAGGGCGACATAATGTCATTCATTGCAGACATAGATAACCTACTAGTCCACCAAGCCAAACAATCTTTTACATTGCCAATGTTATTCACCATTGATGGCACAGCAAAGAAATAAACCTCTGGACACTACTACAGGATTAAAAGGAAAATTCCACCCTCAAATACTATATATCAATATATCATCAATCTGTGCTGTTCAATGCATTCCATGCATCGCTTTGTGATGGAGTTTTGTAATTTACCTTTTTATTGTACCCACTTTCCCTCAACCTGCCTTTGCTACTTCTACTTCAGTTAGTGATTTCCTACATTTCACAGAATGCCTTTTGACAACCCCCAGAGAACAGGCGTGAGCTTGTTGCTGCTGCATTCACGTCATGTCGGACGAAGCAGAAAGATAGGGAGATGTCCCATTGCTCCGAACTGGAAGTGTTCATACGTTCAACTCGTTGGGAAGCCCTTGGCTATTGCTAGCTAGCGCCATAGTAACAACTAGTTAATAAGTTGCTTTGTCAAACAAACAAACTGCAGCAGGTATTTGGGGGAGGGACGGCTTGCGGCTCTTGCATTTGCGGTCTCTTTATAGTGCAAGTCTGAGCAGGACTAGAATCAACAACAATGATCAACAAGGGTCATATTTTAATAAACTGGAGTATTATTTTTGTCCCTGCGTCTGCTTCCCCATTTCAGTGTGACTGTTTCCCACAGGAAATGTGTTAGTCAAGGTGGTAGTGGCTGACTAACCAAAACACCTAAATAAATAATGCACACTTGAGGCTTTCTTTTTGATGCATATTGGCAATTTAGCTCCATAACAGACAGTTAGGGTGCTTTCACGCCTACCTTGTTTGGTCCGGACCTTCGGACTTTTCAGTTTGGTCCGAACCAAAATGGCTGGTGTGAAAGGTGCCTCGGACCACGGTCCGGACCAAAGGACCAGAATTTGGTCCGACCAAAATAGGTGGTCTCGGTCCGGATCAAACTGAACCAAGGTTTGGTTAGCTTGCAGTGTGAAAACACTTTTTTGGATGGTTCGAAATTTTGGACCAATTACAGGAAGTTGAGGCAGACTATCGTCGGCGACAATATAATGTTTACATCATTTGGCGGATTCGAACTAGTCTCGAGTACTGCGCTTGAAGTTGGTGCTGCTGGTAGTAATGCCATAATAATAATAATAGTAGTAATAATAGTAATCTTGTGGTAAAACAGCAGGAATTGATGAAAATTTCGAGCCCCCCATCCTCCCCAAAACATTGTAAACTGCCCACTCTGTTTTTTAAGTTGTTTTTTTAAGTAGTAGAGTAATCCTCACACATCAATACCTCCTGGGGCTGCCGGCTGAAAACTAGTTTTACTACACATGATCTCTGTCTAGTGCCTTTCTTTGTCTTTCATTCCTTTTTAATCCTAGTTTTCTTTACATTATTTTTGTTTGTTTTTTCCCTTTAGGCTGCAATGCAGCATATCTAGAATTTGCCATCACATAATTAGTTGACCCGTCACGTTCCCGTCTCCCTCTAATCTGTCAGGTCTGTCAGTGCTGCCAGTTTGACACAGAGAAAAGGAAAGAGATGTCCGGAGCGGAGAACGCACATCTAACTAGTCACCGGCCTGTTAGCAGCAAATCAACTTGAACAATTTATAAAATGATTAGGCTACACCGTGGCGCGGCCCGTCCAACCGGCCCACCGGGATTCGTCCCGGTTGTGCCGATTGGCCACTTCAGCATTGTCCTATCAAAGGCTCAGGATAACAAGAAAGCAAATGTTGCAAATTCCATATTTAAATAAAAAACAACCTCCCGAACATGTAGGAGTATTAATGTGGAAGCATTGTGCCAATTTGACCGTTTTATGCGGGAATATTATGAGGTATTTTTTGGCAAAATGGAAGCTCTTGCAAGAATTCAGGCAATTGGTTGAATTTGCGTTAATTATTGCGATCGCAACATCCTGGAGGGACTGTATAGTGGCAACAAAATGAATCTGTTCATTCATTTCATTCAAACGGATGGCTATCCGCTGAATTGACAACACAACGACGTCAGACGCACGCCCCTCTACAAACCAATCAATGTCAAGTATAGGGAGACGCAGCCCATGTAGGTGATGACGACAGGACGTAGGTATGTCATCCAAAGGTCTTTAGTGCACTCGCAAAATTGCAATGTGAAACCAAGACTAACCGGATCAAATGTGTACAATGTAACAAAAACATGAACCTTGGTTCAGAAAACGCCCTTAATCAGATAAGAGACATCGGTTCCCAATTTAACCTAACACGCCATACAGTGCAGTGTCGTAAGTTACAGTAGCCTATACGAGTGTTTAGCTAATGTGGGGTAACTAGTAGGCTACAGCTGCTCAGCAAGTTAACATTTAGCAATTTGAAATTCATTAACTCAGTTAGATTTTCGTACTTGAACTCAAAACAAACAATTGTTATTATCAATCTGTTAATGTTACTCAAAATATTATCGCAATTTGCAGATAGCCTGTTTGCTATCGTAAAGGTGTAAGACATTATAGCTACTTACTGCAGAGTAGGGCTAGCCATGATCTAACTAGTAACTTAGGCTGGTAGGTGATTTTAAGGTACAGTTATGATCATGGGGATTTGTAATTAAGATTGGACTAAAATGTGGGTAATTGGATGCTTAGACCATGTCTTATTTTTGCATAGGGTCAATGCAAAAAAATAAATAAAACAACCATGACAAGAAAGGGAGAGATATCAACCTTCTTTTTAAAGAAGACCAAACAGGCAGATCAGGTGCAAACAGACCCCAGCCCTTGCATCACCATTGGACCCCAGAGCAGCTCCCTTGAGGCTAGTCAGAGTCAGTGTGGTCAGACTTCACAAGGACCCAGTCTACCACCACCAGGTCAGAGCATCTACCAGGCAGTCAGTCAGTCAGTCACATGCCCACTTCAGAATTTAAGTTTAGCTTCAGCTTGTAACAATAGATGATTTTTGTCAGATTAAGCCTCACTTTAAAACACTTCTACCTCTAATCAGCAATCATAGGATTCATTCATGCTCCTTAGATGCCAGGTTAGGGTTACACACTAATTTTCTGTCATGGACTATGGACACCCTGAAGTAGCCTTGGCCACCCCCTGGCCACCCCATGTATAAAACTCTAGTTCCGCCACTGGGGCCGTGGCGACTGATTTTTGGTAATTTCGTGGAAACAGAGTTGGGTTTGGAGGAAGACATTAGCAGTGTGGTGAGCCTACGATCAATCAAATCACCTCTTTTCACTCCATTTAAAAGAAAGCAAACTGACATCTATGTGCAGGAGCTGCAGAATCACCACAAGCATATACACGGCCTTGTTAATCAATCAGTGAGGCTTTTATTAAGAAAAAACCTTTATGAAACTTTTTATTGAAATTCTCTTCAGTTTGTTCTCCGTGCAGCATGGCCCATACTGACAGTTCTATATTGGATGACAATCATTAACACCACAGACACGTGTATATAGTTACAATGACAAATACTGTATCTGTGTAATACAGTGAAATTTTAAAAAAAGGGATGTTGAGGGAGAAAAACAAAACAAACTACCCCTGCGGTTATTTCTTACGACTTACAATTACATCTAATTGCAGTCTTCACATTTCACATACACAGTAAAACAGGATATAACCATCTTAAACTCAAAGTGAGTCACTTATGGTTACCCTGAGGTATACCAGTCAGAGGTATCTTTGCCTCGCCGTAGGAGGGTGATTAGGTTGCCTGGAAAGTAGTTTCCAGACCCTAATAAAACTCCTTTCACTGCCCCTAGATCTGGCAAGCAGTCTTTCCAGAGGCAAAAAGCTAAATATCTCCCAGTACTATTGAGTGACTGTAGGAGGCTTGTCCATAATCCAATTAAAAAGAATAAACGTCCTAGTCAGAAGAACTATTTTTTTTCCAGGGATAGGGTCCAACCTGGAGGACTCAGCAGGAATAGACCTGGAGTCTTTACAGTTCTGGATTGAAGAATGCTGTTTAACTCAGTTCAATGACCAACATTTGCAAATAGTAGGCCACTGCATTTGAAACGCAGCAGTGCTCTGGCTGCATCAAATTTATTGAGCATATATGAGGTTCTAGTCCAATCATCGACTTTGTACTCAGCCTCCTGGTCCCCTACCCAGACTATTCTAACACCTTCAATTATGTTTGTTACAGGCATCCAGTGACTGATAAAAATGCAATAAATATATTTTTAAAAAAACACACATATTTAAAAAAAAAAGACTTATATAAATAACTTTTAATTAAGCATTTTGAATTGTAGGAGTTATGTGTTTTATGTCTAGTTCTATTATACTGAATAGATACAATTAAGAATTACTTTTAAATAAGCTAAAAGGTAATAACCCAAACCTTTTTTTTTCCCCACTGAATGTCTAGGTGGCACTACTGTGTGTCTGTGTTTGTGTATTTGGTAAATAAAAAAGAAAACACGTTTTTCCTCCTTGTTGAGTGAAAATCACCCTGTTCACTCAAACACAACATGGGATTCTAAATGGGACTCCTTATTTTACGTCCCACTGGTATGTGGATGGTCCATGTCAGCTGCACATTCTCGCACTGAACCTTCTAGTAGACTCCAATTAATATGAGGAAGTTAGTTATGAATTCTGATTGTTACTGTTGTATGCCTATCACCACAAAATAACAACTATTTTACTTGAAAATACCTAAAACAAAACCTAGACTGAAGTATTTGAGTTCTGTACGATTTACAGCAATGGAGGCATGTAGATATCTTATTATTCTTTTTTTTTTTTTTTTTTTTACTATTTTTACTGTTTTTTTTTCTTATGTACACAAGTACTGTCTACAAAAAAATGTTAGGAGAAAAATCTCTGAGCGGAAGTATTTATTTATTTAACTTCCAGTGTCATTCTGGTATTGTGCAATTGTGGTATTAGCTGTGCTAGAATAACATTCAACATGGGCAAGTGGACTGTAGAAAATAGTCCATTCACTGTGGAACCAGAATAACCGATATACCATTACACTCCCAGTAGACAAACTTACTAAGCTTCCTAAAAGTAGGAATGTTTGTCCAAAAATCCTGGAAAACTTTGGTGAAAGGAGTCATTGGCCCAAGTTTGATCAAAATGCCATCGGCGGTGTCTGATGTGACGGTAGAGACAAGCAAACAAACTAGCGATTGAATGACCGGACGTACAGAGACCCTTCCTACCCCCTGATTTCATCATAGGTAACAATGTAGATCAACCAACATGTTTTGGTTCAGTCCTCATCATTTACCAGCCAACGCCTGATTCACCATTTAGTGCCATGGAACCATATGTAGTCTTGATCTCCATCCTGTCCTCCTTCCCTCCTCTCTAATCAGATCCATCTCTTTCTGCCCTCCTTCTCTCAGTCTGTTCCCCCCTGTCTTTAATGGGATTCTTGGTGTGTGCGGCATGGTAGAGCCATCTAGAGGTCAATGGCTTCCATCTGTCTGAGAGGAGGGCTTGTGTGGTCGATGACAAACTGCTCGTCCCGCTCTACTTTAACGGGCCTAAAGACACCGTCTCTGGAGAGGCAGCGCGCAGGCTGAGTGCTGACACCACATACTGGGTTATTTCCAGAAAATGAACTGCCAGACCGCTAACTGGCATAACTAAACGTGGTTGTGGAAGTGATACGATGAAAGAGAATATCCCGCCACTTCATTTATCCATCGGCCGACTCAGTGGATGTTCCCGGGTGGGGAAATGTGCACATTTCACAAATTTAAGATGTTTAAACACCTCTCTAATGCTTCATGGAATTTAATTTAAGACCTATAAAGCACAATAAAGAATACATGTGGCAAAACCAATTAATAATAATTGTTATGGGACATAAGTCCAAGTCTCTATTTAAGCAGATAGGATGCATATTGTACTCCTAACCCTGCTCTGTATTAATCTAAGAGTGGATGTGCAGTGCCTGGTGAAAAAATAAGGTCTCTAATAACTGTATAGAAGACATTTTAATACGTTTTAAAGCATTAAATTCATGCAATTTAAGATTTTTTAGACACTTCAATTAGGGGTGGGTGGTATGGCCTAAAATTTATATCACGGTATATTTAGAATTTTGGACAGCAACGGTGTATATCACAGTATATTTGTTTTTCTTATAATAATAATACAAAATGCTTTAGGAGCAGTACAAGACTCGGGGATGGTAACAATTTATTCCCGGGGGGTTAACTATGAGGTTTCTACTGGGCTCTTCCATTAGTATTCTGTAATCTATTTATTTTGTATTTGGACACTCTAAAAATGCATGTGTGTGTGTGTGTGTGTTGTGCGGCCACTTCCCCCTGCATGTGTTCAATGTTGCAATTAAAAGTCGTTCTGACTTCTGAGTTTGTTTGTTTTGTTTTGTTTTGTTTATCTGTATATTATGACAAAATTGACATTGAACTTATTTGTTTATGAATGTTTTATTGTGCAAAACTGCACTGTATTAAATATAAATAGCACCTTATATGCAAACTTTTTTCCAAAATAGGTTCTGAACAATACAAAGAAATATAAAAAAAATATAAATAAACATAAAAATACTTCAAATAACTTCTACTGTATATAACAAAAACCTCAAAGGTTAGGCAACATGCCAAGAAAAGAATTATAAAGATAAATAGCACATTATATGCAAACTTTTTTCCAGTTTGGCTGAAGTAATTTCGACCTGGTATCACATACCTCGGATCCAGTGTTTCGATCAATGCCTTAAACCTGTTTGTGTAGGAACCATGTCCTTACATAGGTACTACATTGTGGAATGTGGAATGTCCTTCCACCGCTTGCTTGTTTTTGTCATACGGATAGCCACTGGAAAATGCGTTGTGGTTTTTCGTTTAGCACCACTTGCGGAGGGACTGCTTGTGTCTGCACGCATCTTAGTACTCTCTTCATACTCGCAGACATGTTTTGGTTTGAGGTGATAAAAGAGATTGCTCGTGTTACCACCACCGGCAACAACTCTTGCTCGACATTGCTTGCAGATAATAGTTTTCTGCTCAAGGTCCGACTTTTTAAACCCAAACCACGTGCAGATGATGGACGAAGTACCTTTCTTTCTAACTAATTCTTCTTCTTTGTTTGCATCGGGAACAGGAGCTCCCGCATCATGCTCGCTGCCCTCCATTTCACCATGCATCTTCAGAAAGCATGTCTGTTTACGTCGAAGTTTACGTTGCACTAATCACTTTTTCACATCGTCCACAAACGATGCCAGGTTCCACAAACTAGTTTAGTATCTTTAAATGGCAGCGCGCAGTTCGCTAGCTTTGTGTGTTACGTTTGTAAATGTGAAAAAGTATTTTTACATTCAAAGAGCCTAAAAGTAGCCTTCTACCGGCAGATCTGGTAGAGTCAAATCTCTTCAATGACCTGCAGAGTGATTTTACTTCTCTCCAACTGACTGGTTTCCCCTCGCCCCCTATCCTTTCACCGCACACAACCAGTTAATTTAGTCTTGCCCAGTCACCCTATATTGATGAGTGCGTGCAGCGAGGATGACCTTACACAATAGAAAACACTCATCAACCCTGTAGCTTTGAGCATCGTCCAGGATTGTGATTGGCTTGCAGTAATACTCGCTGGATTTGTGTTAGTGACACTGATTGGCCAATATCTGACTTTTAAAAAAAGGACAATATCGGTCCCATATATCAGTGTAATCCTGTGCTCTACCCATTGAGCTCCAAAAGGCCACAATCTGTAATGTCTTCTGTAATGGCAATAGTTTGATGTTCCTTTGGGTGTCGTCAATGTGAATAACAAGCTAGAATAGCTTGTGTGCTCATAATATGTATAGTGTGTAGTGTGTGTGTGTGTGTGTGTGTGTGTGTGTGTGTGTGTGTGGCCCTCTTGCTGGAGCAGAGAAGACATTTACAGGACACTGTGACCCCAGCCAGGCGTATCCACCAATCACTGCAGACTGCAGCAGATTACAGCAAACCCGCAAAACACAGACTGGTTGGGGGGGTGCAGGACTGGAGAGAGAGAAGAGAGGAAGAAGAGAGGAGCTCTGAAGGTGAGAGAGGAACAAAATGAGAGGAGGAGAAATGAACCAATCAATAGAGACACATAAGAGAGAGAAAGACAGAGACAGAGCAATAGGGACAACCAGAGAAAGGGAGGGGAGAGAGAGAGAAAAACAGACAGAAAGATGGGACAACACACAAGGCTGCTGGTCTGATACGAACTAGTAATAGAAATACAGGAATTACACTAGCCCAAGCAAAATGTGCATGAATCGTTCAGATTTCTGTAAAACCAGCGGCTGTGGTGGCCATTTTTCTTTTCTCCATTACCAGCAAAGTTCTGCTGAAGTGAATGCGATAGGATTGAGATAATATGACTACACCTATCAATTTTAATGGTCAAGGAATACAATAGTGCTAAAGAAAACATCATAAACTGCTGAGATCATCATGTAATGGTGAGTTCAGTGAAATTGTGTAAAGAAATACATTTGCAATAAGCAAAAGAACGGTGAACATTGCCATTTTTATTTGAGGCATATGAGAAAACGTAAAAGTTATCTTAAAACTGCAATTTCATTGTATTTTTAGCCAATACCATTGGATTAGCAACACAGAGGTTCAGTGACGATAATCGTGCTGCTGAAAAGGCCGTCATAACAAGATATGGCTGGCCAAAGACAATTGATCATGCTCCCTTCGCCAATCAGGTAAGAGAAACCAAGTCACTTCTTGCTGTCTGGTAAAAATGACAAGGGGGGGGCGGGGGGGACAGGGGGTATGACATGCATCAAAGGTCCCAGACCAAACAGAAACCCAGGACATCACATTTATATAGCATGGGCCGCGAGGATGCCCCTGAAATTGGCTTTTCAATGATGTTGGGGACGTTTTGAGGCGTATATTTGTGGTGTCGTATGGGTGTCGCCAGTGGTGAGCTAGGTTGTGGCTATCATGGTGAGGCTAGTGTGGCCACAGAACAGGGAAGTCACAGCAACAACAGCAATGGAGGAAAGCAGTAAGTAAAGAAAGGACAGCGAAGCTAAACATTCAAAAACACGATGAACATCAACGTTGCCTTTTTTTTTTTTTTAAATGTATGAATTGCAGATGGGCTGCATTGAGATGCGTTTGCCGCCATCTGGTGCGGATTTACGGATGCTGGTTACCTCTGGATAGAGGTAGACAGCTCATAAAGTGACAAGTGTTGGGGCGGGAACTCGACTAACTGAGGGGGTGAGAGCGGGACTGACAACACACTTCTTATCTCAAGGAGAAAAGTTGCATATTATAGCTTTAAATAAATGTTAAAACAAATAAAAAAGATGGAGAAAGAAGGATGAGATGCAGATAGCAGGATAGCCAGTCCCTCTTACTCTCTGGGCCTAGAGCCTAGGCCCGTACAATCACTGATAAGATTCTGCAACACAGAGTAGTCCAAAAGCACATAGTAACTGAGTGGATTCCATGTAATAGCAGAAAAGAAGCCTTGGGTTTGGACTGTATCAGGGCAGTATTTCCAAGGGCATCACTTGACAAAACACTAAGCTATGGCAAAGTCCCTGAATCTAATCATTTGCAACCACAACTTCCAAACCCAACTTGACTCAACTTCTGTGGACAAAGTGGAGCAATGACTGACATATTATTATTTGGTAAATGTGCTAACTTATTAGCTGTAGGTGACAATAATGCCAGCTTAAACAGAACAATTATGTGATTTATGTATTCTCCATTATAATGCTAAAACTACAAGATCAAATGTGGACTCACTCAGGATAAGGCAGGAGTTTCTCAAACATTTTCAGGTGCACACATGCACCAACACAACACACACACAACACACGCAAGGGGGGGGGGGGGTGGCCACCAAACACAACACACACATGCAGGTAGGGTGTCCGAAATGAATGAGTCCTCTGCATTTTCCCATCCCCGCCGACCTTCCTCCAGGGGCAGCCAGGGAGCAGTGGGCAGCCCTCTTTTGTCTTTCGGCGCATGGGGACCAATTTAGGGCCCCTAGGATTCCGTTTTCACGGAATCGCGGACGGAATCGCGGAATTGGCCTTAGATCACGGAATTTGCCATTTTTCTCTGAACCAACGCATTTGTGTTTTTTATTTTTTTTTTTATAACTTTCCTACATTGGTCCGCTCACTAAATTCCAGCAGTTTACAACCGTTTAAATGAGTTTAAAATAAGATTAAATTAAAAAATAAAAATTATTTTAATTAAAATTAAAATAAGGTTAAAAAAAGAAAAGAACTGAACTTAATGGGTTAAATTAGTTAAAAAAGAATAAAAGAGGTTAAAAAAGGAAACATCTGAATGAGTTTTAAAAAGAAAAATGTTAGAAATGAAAAGTGATGTTTGAAAATCATTATTTGAAAGCAATAAATATTTATGATATGATATAATATGTACTTGTTTTATTTAAGTGCATTTATTACATTGTGGATTTATTAAATGTATCAAGAGTTGCAAAAGCATTAGCAAAAGTAAGAAAAAAAACCCACAATGTGTCTGAAAAAACTGAAAATTCCAGCAAAATTAGGTAAAAACATAAAAAACGGAATTGGCCATTTGGCAAAACGGAATTGGCCTTTTTTAAAAACGGAATCCTAGGGGCCCTACCAATTCCAGGTGTAGGTCCTCGTCGTGGTCAGGGACAGGACAGGATGTTGCATGTTTTTAGATGGGGTTCTTTATAGGAGGAGACCCATGTGAGCATGGGGAGAACATGCAAACTCCACACAGAAAGGCCCAGGAGATAACCCACCTGGGTACCCCAGAGTCCAACCCATGTTGTTGTGGATTGAATTGCATAGCTGTTTACACTGCACTAATTGGAATAGTCATCCTTATCCATTCTCTAGCGCCCTGGGGATCCCCAGACCTCACTCCGATGCCCTTACCTGTCGGGCTCCTCCCGCTTCTCTGTGAGCTCCTGGTCAAGGGAGGAGGAGGTGCTTCCTTCTCGGCTAACCCCGCTGTTGCGTCCCGGGCTGTTGTCGGCGGACGCCCTGCCACCTCCTCCCCCTCCACCTCCTCCTGCAGGGCGAGGGGTGGTGGTGGTGTCAGTGTGCTGCTTTAGCGTCTGCAGCTTGGCCAGGGGGATGATGTCGCAGGCCTGGGGCCGGTGCCATACAGTGCGCTGGGTGGAGGCGTTGTAGTAGTAGAAGCGCGAGGTGTTGGGGTCGAAGAGCTCCCACCACTGGTTGTCACCGGTCCGCTTGATACGAACGCCCTGTGGCGGATCCCAGACGCACTCCCCCGTCAGCAGGTTGGCGTACATGCGCTCCCGCGTGCGCGGCTCAATGATCTCCACCCACTCCAGCCTGTAGGGGAAGACAGAACAACAGCTGAGAACAGAATATTGTAGATGCAAGAATTGAGATTCTTGACACCTATTTGACATTGATAGTGAATTAAATAACCATATGCTATCTGAGGATACAGTTGAAACTTTGTGTCGAGCACCAAGGCATAATAAAAAAAAAAGGCATAATCATGCTGAAATGTCAGCCAACTTCAGCAATAACACCTGGACAAAATGAAATACTGTGAGTGCCTCAATATGTTACCAGAGTTACCATGTTACCATTTTGAAGTTTTCATTGGTATATCTGAAACCTGACTCAGTTTCAGTATCAGTTCATGTGCACAGAAGTGTAGCAACACTAGTTTCCGAGCCACTAGACAAAGTACTTGACCATCCTGACAAATGGAGACGAAGACTAAAGGGCATCGCCCTTTAGTCTTCATATGTAGCTATGATCATGCAGCCTCTCGTAAAGGATGAAAACCCAAGGTGTAGTTGTGTGAAATAGTAGTAAGAATTGTCAGTCAGTCAGTAATATAAATAAATAAAAGGTAGGAAAAAACAAATTCTAATAAAAAATTAAGTCATACTGAGGTTTTGGTGCCCTGATGATGCATGTAGCTGTGTGTGTAAATTACAGGGGTGCCACAGTACCTGGAAAGGTGAACCACATGCAGACCAGGTATAAACCAGTTTACTGCCTATGGGGATCAGGTCACTGCCATGTCCCTGATCCTCCACACGCAGCAGCTGGGGATGACAAGCTGGTTTTCTGGCCCACTGCACCATATTACCAATAAAGGACAGCTCTATAGGCAGCGTAACGGTACTTCCGGTTGTCATCCCCAGACTCTCCTGCTCTGCTGAGCACCATGACGTCCTCCCTGTAGGTGTATGTCTCCTCTAGGCAGTTCAGGGGGAACGAGAGGATTGGTTCCTGGCCGCAAAACTCTCCGAGTCTGTGAATCTCTGCACTTTCCACACACACCATAGCATGTGTGGCATTGCTGCAGATGGAGGCGCAGCATGCCAACGCTGATGCATCATCAGGGCATCAAAAAACAGCCCTGGTTACATTATGTTTCTGAAAGCTAGCTAGCGGGCTTGCTAGCACACTGCTAACAGTGATATAAGGATTTCACAACACACACACACACACATGCATTTTTTAGTGTACTTAATATAAAAGCTAATCATGCCAACAAAGGAATAGGTACTGGTATACCTTATCTTGCTTAAGATTCTACCTCGTCACTTGACATGTTTCACTTAGAAAGTGAAGAAAAACTGCCTGATACATTGGATCAGTGTTGTGTTTAGATACTGTCAGCTACCCTCGGCCAACCTGCTGCATTGGAGAGCAAAATATCACACTATTTTTCAACAAACTGTACAGTAGGGGGCACTCTATGGGACAGATGGCTTTACTGGCTCCCATGAGGCTCTGAGGCGGTAGAGCTGGGTCACACAGTTAACGTCATCCAGGACACATGTAAACACGCGCGCACGCGCACGCGCACGCGCACACGCACAGCGCACACGCACACGCACACCCCCCCCCCCCCCCATTCATTATCTCTGCTCTGGCGCAGTCACAGCCAGGCAGACACACCTGGGAATGAGAGAGAGAGAGAGTGTGTGTGATTGTGATAGATGGGTAGGAAGAGGCCGTCATTAAATATTGTCTCAGGTACTGGATCTAAACATACACTCCCAACCAGCCTGCATCTGTGTATTTGTACATGTGCACCATCCCTACTGATTGAGGATGCAGAGAGAAAACATACAAGTCAGCAGAAGAGGTCACTCAGTCACTCACACAGGCAGAGCAAAATACCACTAAGGTAGGGTGTTGGACCATCTAAACTAAACAATTCTTAGGTTGTCAGTGTGTTTAAAGTTGTAAATCCTCAATCCTTTTCTTTTGTCTCTGCCTTTGGCGCTTAGGGATCACCGCTGTGGTGTTTTTAGTGGTGACCAGCAGCTATTATAAGCCACTTTGATGGTCCAAAAAAAACACACAGTGTGTGTATAGCCACAGGATGCAGAGAAACAATGCCTAGAAGTCTCTGGGAGAAATACTAGCACTGTATCTCACTTGGTAGGTTAACAGACTTGCTGACCATGCTAACAGACCATGCTTGGGTCTTGGGTTCTTATCCTGCTTATAAGTTAATAATTATGGTTTCCCTGGATTTTTCTGTTGATGGAGTTTGAGTTTCTGTAGGTGGTGCTCTTTTCTTGGTCTGTTCAGCCACGGTGGCCATCGCTTCTCATGCAAACTACCCAGTTATACATAAAAAAAAGCATCACTTCCTTTGGGAAGCAAATGTAAAAGCTTTCATGAACTGGTGGCAAGGACTGCAATTCTACCAGTCTTTCCTAATCTGCCATAAATATTATCACATATTTTTCTGGAATTCCCTCCCTTGAGTTAAACAATCCTAAAATACTCTAATAGTCCAAGAAAAACACAAGATCAATGTTTTTTTCAGGCACACTGGCGATCTACAGTGTACATATCCTGCATATCTACTAGTGCAAAATTGCTCTGGGATTACACAGAGCTACCACATATTATGCATAATAAGTAGGAAACCCACTCACATAGCTCTGCACATACCAGAGTCTGCGCCTATATGTCTGCGTGCACACACACACACACGCAGTCTCTCTCTCTATCTCTAGCTATAGTGCCAGTGTCCCAGAAGGAGGAAGCTTTGAGATGACGCACATACACACCTACACATTTAAAAACACGTGTTCATGTTTCTCACACACACACACACACACACACACACACACACACACACACACACACACACACACACACACACACACACACACACACACACACACACACACACACACACACACACACACACACACACACACACACACACACACACACACTTAATTAAACTAAAAATGTAATTAAGTTTTGACTGTCCAATATCTAAACCACATGAGGCTGAGAAACAAGCTTACATATATGGGTCTGCTGGAGCATCCCACTCTGAGGTGTGTACATTACGTCGTACTGGATTTATACTGCTATGTATGTAAGATCCTCTGACCAGTTGTTGATCAATAAGAAGTCAATCAATAACTGTCCAACAGGCAGAGAGTGGGCGGATAGCCCAGCAGCAAGGAAACAGGAGGAAGAGGATCAGTTCAACTGAATGAGTCGCTGACGAGAAGACCGGAGAGAATTCAGGAGAGCAAAAAGTATACTGCAACACAACCAACTTTCTTTCTCCAAAAAAAACCCAAGGCTGCTTTCAGAATGCACCCCCAAAAAACACAGTAACACAAGCCAAGTCTGAAACAAATGAAAAAATCAAAAGTCAATTTAAAAACAAATATCCCAAGGATAAGGTGTCCATACTGACTGACAGTAAAGAGTGACTAAAGAAACTGATGTTTTTTTGTGTTTATTTTGGATTAATGCTACCTATTTATCGCTCGGTAGCCGTTATGAAAGGAAATACCAAAGCAGCAAAAAATACATGATTTGCCTCTTTAAAACTTAGTATTCACCAACCGAGTTGCTCACAGTGTGTGCAAGCAGTGATGTGCCAGGAGAATCTGGTCGAACATAGATACCACCGACCCCTTCATTAGTCTAACAGTGAACTATATTGATGATGCTTCTGAATGGAAAAGTCAATGCTTGCAATCATTGAACTCCCCCCGAAGACTACACAGGAGACAGTATAGCCTTTAGCCTTTAAAGTATACACGTTTTTGGGAGACTGTCCCATTGGTCATGTCCCCAGAAGATCAATGGCTCCAGTGCTAGTAGGTGCTATCATGCGAGTGCAAGCTGACAACGATACAAAAAGTGCCCTTAAGGAGCCTAGTGTCTGGTTTCCAGACAATAAAAACAATAAAAAGAATGAGATCCTGAGCACTGGATCCACTGCTGGACTTCACTGTTGCCCTGCCTGGAGAGAATGATGTCAATGTGTCAGACCTGAAGCCAGCCATTCCTCTCCATAACACTTGGACACATCGGACATCGATCCGATAACATAGAGTGGAAAAAAAAACTTCAATGACAAATATCAGAACCAGGTTACCCAAGACCTACTGGACATGGCCTCATTCCTGGAGATTTAAGATACATCAGTGGGTTACATTCACATGCACGGAGCAACTTGGCTATTGGCTGTACTCTGGTTGAGGTCTTATTCGGGTTAAGCTGTTTGATACCCTGTGATTGAGTCTCACCGTGGCCTGAATAAAACAGACAATACTCCTCCTCCGGGTCATTCCGGGTCAAATCACCCAAAGAGTTACACCCGACCATCTCAGATTTTGATGAAACTTTGTATTCTTGTTGATTTGGATCCCACAACACCAAATCTCAAATTTTAGGCCAATCCTACCAGTGGTTTGGGAGATACGGACCCTCAAAGTTTGAGATTTTGTGCAAAAAGGGGCATGGTCGCCAACCTTTGAACCCACATATCTCAGGACCTACTGGGCCAATCTTCAAAAAAATGGTAGCGTTGGAAAGGGAACTTGACAGAGTTATTGAGAATTGATTCTCCTGAAAGTAACCTTGACTCATCAGAAAAATCGGACCTTCAGTTATTCAGGAAAGTGTTGGAGGAGCTAAAAGACAACGGTCAGAATCCTACCAAGAGCGTGTGCAAATATTGACTTTGTCACACTTTACCACTGAAAGGACTATGAATGAATTTGAAATTACCAATTACCAATTATTGCTGCTAAATAAAGAATATTACACCTCTGAAACTTTTATATGTTTTAGTGGGAGATTGTGGGAGATTACATTTCAGGAAAGCCAAGATGGGTTTTGGTCATGACAGGAATCTATGTATGTAGAAAATACACATTATAATGCATTTTATCAATCATCTCTGTGGGTATGCATTTTTTAATCTGTATTGCTGCCAAACAAAAAATATTACACCTCTGAAACTTCTGTATATTTTAGTTAACATGTGGGTGATTCAATTCCAGGAAAGGTAATCTCAAGGTCACGTGATCCACAAGGTAAATTTCAAGGTCATAGCAAAGGTCAAGAGGTCAACGTACCCCAATATGCTCAAAACTGTCAAGTTCCCTTTCCAACGCTACCATTTTTTGGAAGATTGGCCCAGTAGGTCCTGAGATATGTGGGTTCAAAGGTTGGCGACCATGCCCCTTTTTGCACAAAATCTCAAACTTTGAGGGTCCGTATCTCCCAAACCTCTGGTCCGACTGACCCGAAATTTGAGATTTGGTGTTGTGGGATCCCAACCAACAAGTACACCAGTTTCATCAAATTCTGAGATGGTCGGGTTGAAAATGTCTGTTATTTTGGGTGATTTGACACGGAATGACCCCTCCTTCTTTGACTGAGCAAATGTCTAATATGTGGGAAAGAAATGATGATCCCAACAGTAATAGTTATAATAAGTATAAAAAGAATTTACCCATAATGCTGCGAGAGACTGCACAGGAAGTGAAAACCAACAGGAAGTGAAAACCAAGTGTTTACCTGGGTTATCCTAACATCCTATCCTAACATCTAACCCAAATCAGGTTACTACTAACCAGGTTAATAAGGAAATTCTCTCTGTGCCTGTAACTGTAGCCACTGAGGACTGGATTGAAAGCATCCGGGACAGACAGAAGAGACAAAGTACAGGGTGAATGTGGTGTTTCGAGTGGGTGGAATAAAAGATGAGGAAGACAAGTTCAGATTGTACATTTGTGACAACTACCGGTAGTTAAATTAAAAATGATTGCCGATTGTTTCATGTCTGCAAAGTTATTCTGCCATTATTATTACCATTTTTGTACTGAAGCGGCCATTTGTGAGCGCCGTTAAGACACAGAGGCACCGGTTTGTCATCGGGCTGCTTTTTTAAGAGCAACACCACCGTCCCTGCAGAATCTCATCACTCAAGCTTGAGTAGTATTGGCAGCTGAGCTTAATGGTTTCATCCTCCCTTCTACTGACAGTGGGGAAGATCCCCAGAAAATGCAACTAGCCATCAGAGGGCTTTTATCTCAGGAGGGCATGACCCTAACCAGCAATAGTGAACATGCTGGTTTTCCCTGACTAAAAGCCTTCAGCCACTAAGGGCTAGTATGGCTTCTTGCCCACCACTATCACATATTATTTAAAAAATATATATATTTTGGGGGGTTCTTTGAAAATGCATTGTGTAAGTTTCACATATGGGTGGTGCCAAATGGCAGTGGGACATACATTTTTTGAAGGAAATCCTCTAAGGTGACAGTAAGCCAGCAGGGCTCTGGGCCCCGAGGTCCAGGATTGAGAAGGGTGTGGGGGGGGGATGTTCCTCTCTGTTGCAGCCCCCTGATTTAGGGTGGTAATACCTCACCCTAATTACCACACTAATTGGTTAGTTTTTACATAAAACACTGCCTAGTCCAGCTTTAACAAAATAATTATTTGATTTGAGTTTCTGGTTATCTTCCACATTTCATTACAAAAATGAATCAAGGCCGTCTAAAAGTCACACTGATTTATCGTTGTTCCATTATGCATCTCCCAACACTGTGCAATCATAGAGATTTAACAGAGTTAAGTGCACTACTGGCAGAATGTATGACATCTCTGCAAGAAGCAGAGAAAACCAGAGAAAAGCAACTTGATTTTTTTGCCTTTTTCAGACATAGAAAGATGTTACTCTCTCATGGAGAAAAGGGGATTATATCTCGTCTGATCAATACTTGGTTTCTGTTACTTCAAGTTAAGCACTGGGAATTATTTTTTATCAATATGACTCTTTGTATGACTCACACAGACAAGAGAGGTAAACACAGAGATTGAGACAGGGAAAGTGACAGAATAGTGTGGGTGATTGGCCGTGGGCAGAGGAAAGCAATGAAAATGGAAAATGTCAAGAATGTACAACGGATGTGTGCTGATATTCTGCAATTATACCCCTCTACGGGAAAGAAGAGTGTAAGTGACCATAGAGATATGGTTTGTTTCTATGCGTCTGTATGTGTAACGTGTTAGACATGTTAGACAACATGTTTTGTAACGCAAAAAGCGTGATTATTTTTGTGTTAGCATGTGGAGGCATCCCATGGGAAGCTCTAGCGACTGGTCGAGTGGAGAGAGTGTGTGTGTATATAGAGACACACACATCCCTTGCCACTGATTCAACTACAATGCTACCCAGCTGTGTTACACAAGCAGAACAACAGAATTACTAGAATAATACAGGTTGGGGCATCCTGGTGGCTATGGTGAATACTATGCACCCACAATGTCCTGGGTTCAAATCCAGCCTGGGATCTTTGTCACTTTCTCAAGCATCCTTCTCGTCTCTCTTCACTGGACACCATACAATTAAGTAGAAATGCCATAAAGATAAATCATTTTAAAAAGAAAGAAAATTATTGCTTTCAGCTGCTGGAAGGGACGTGAATGTAATGCACTGTCCATCCCAGAAATCGGTAAAAGTGATTTTAATGTTTTTTTTCCTCAAGTTGAATTGTAGCACTGCACTTTTAGCTTGTGTGGTGGAAAGGCTTTGGAAACCGATTTTATACCATGTGACACTAAAACGCTCAATTGAACCCAATAAATTACTGAGGGCGCATTCATGACAAGCATGTTTGGAGGGGTTTATTTGAACTCTAGTTCGGTTTGTTTGGCAAGGTGACAACTGGTGGCACCAACCAACTGCAATGAGACGCCTCAAAATGCGGGTGTCGGTCCTCTTCCAAGAGAACTACATTTCGGTTCATTGGGAGTGAGACTATAATCCAAACTAACTATGGGAAACAAACCCAAAATGCAAGGATTTATGGATATAAGGAGTTAGATGTTGACATCTGATAGCCAGCAGTTCCTCATGCTTAGAAAGCCTGGCATCACAAAATGAACTGAGGGCAAACTGCAGTCTGGACTGATGCTCATATTCAGCCAGTTTTTCAACAGTTAAGCAGACCATCATAAGTCCATCATACTTGGCTAAAGCTACAGGGACTGGAGTCAGATTTATTTTGACTCCCCAGTGTTGCAGACAGTTAAAATGCTTATGAATCCACTATGCAGTACAAATCAGTATTAGTATCAACTTGCATGTGATCAGGAATAGCCCCATAGAGCTGGATCAGGGCCTCACTGGTGTGCTTGGGATGAGCAGTTCCAACAAACCCCACTGTCAGTGTGAAGTGCCTGAGGCACTTTGGTAAAGGGGGTTGATCACACATACACATACACACATCTATAAAACTGCAGTAGCAATTTATTCACCTTTTGTATTGGATTTGATAAAACGTTAGGATGACAAGAGCTGCTGAAACTTCACTGTGTGTTTACAATTGTATTCATGGACTTAAAAAACATAATGCTTAAGTCATAGAAGCCTCTATGACTTAAGCATTATAAGTCCATGAACGTATACGTATACAGCATTTCTCCAATACAGGGTTGACAAAGTACTGCATGTGAAACAAGTAAAATCAGCACCAGTTAAAAACACAACTTATAAAACTCACATCCAGCCATACTGAGCTGTCAACACTGCACCATCCCCCTGTAGGGCAACCCAGGTCCAATCAGTCAAAATGTTAGGTGTCCGAACCAACTATTAGTGGTGGAAAACCACTCCTACAAAGCCATTGGTTAAAAAATAGTGTGCCTCTGGGGACTTTTCACATGCATATCCCTGTTAAAACATAATGTTGAGCATGCCATGAGTTTAGCAGCTATTGGAGAGATGGGTGGACTACAAAATAGGCTAATTTATTTATTTATTATTATCTCATTTAAAAGGCAAACCCAATTTACCACCACAAGCATACCTGGTATATTACCTGATGTAAACCTAAACTGATATTTATGCTACTAGGTAATAATCTGCAACATTTTCCGAAAAATGAATCAATTTTGCTACTCTCCATCAGATTGATTGGTTTGTTTGGAATACACAGGAGAAGAAGAAAAAAAAGGTATGTGTAGGTGGGACTTCGGATTGTGCTGCTTGCTGCTGCTGCTTTTGCCCTGCCAATTTCTTAAAATTGGCTGGTGACACATCTATCGGGACAAATGTTGATGTGTCAACTCCCAAAGCCTATTAGAGGGTCCCTGGTCTCTGGACAGTGAACACATTGGTTTGCAGTTCAGCCACTTTCCAGTCAACTGGGTCCCAGGGTCAGCCAATTGGAAAGAGAGATAGGACCCAGCTCTCCTCCATCAGTGAAGCACCACAACCGACAAATTAACGCAAACACAGTAATACTGATGTTAGGAAAATAATATTTGTATTTCATACATTTCCCAGTTCAGTCACTGGGAAATCACTGGGTAATGGACCTAGTTTGAGAATAGAGCAACACTGTGTGAAAATGTCAACTGGTTTAAATTAAGTGGTGAATATTCTTCTTCCTCAGACGATCTACTTCTCTCTAGAGAACAAATGACCTTTGCAAAGTTTGTGAACCTGCATTCCTGCATAAAATATGACCTGATCTTAATTTAAGTCATAGCAAACAATAGATAAACGCAATGTGATTTAACAAATGACACAAACTTTTATTGTTATTACTTGTTATTGTTCAAATATTAACAGACTAAGCAGGAAAAAGCATGTGAACCTCTAGGATAATGATTTATATGAAATGGGGGTAATTGAAGTCAGGTGATACAATCAATGAGATGACATTCACCTGTGGGTTAGAGGAGTCCTGTCATATAAAAAAAACCCATAAAGTGTGGTTACCAAAACAAAAAAATCTGTTGAGGTGGAACCTTGGTAACTTTATGAGGAGCAGCAGGGACTGAAGATAGCATCGGTAGAAGCTAAGAAAATCATATTCATGGACTGTAAATCACCCCATTCCACCTTGCTTTAAAAAGTGGCTGAATGAAAGGAGTGCCATGACCAAATATTTCAGTGCTCATATTTGGTCATGGCACTCCTTTACATCTCTCTCTTCTGTGTGTGTGTTCCCTTTGATTCCAGACACGCTGTACAGTACTCTGCCAATGTGAAACATCTCTACTCCTTACGCTGCAGAAGCTTGTCAAGCATTAGGCAACCACATCTATTAGCTAGCTAATGAGTGTGTGAGAGAGAGCGAGAGAGAGAAAGAAAGAAAGAGAAATAGTACGTCAGCTGTCAAAGTGAATGCTTGTCAAGTGGAGCATAACTGGCCAGTAAAATGGAGAGATCCAGAGCGGAGATAGTAGGATTAATTGACCATAATTGGTTGATGTGTTGGTGTTCCAAATGACCCAGTTTAACTGGCTACTCTCTCTTCACCCTCCCCCCATCACGCTGGAAAGAAAAAGCTCTGAGCATTATCGGCATACACTGTAGAAGCTACGAGTACTGAAAACTGTGTGTGTGTGTTGTGTTCGGCGGCCACTTCCCCCCCTGCATGTGTTGTGTGTGTGTTGCGATGTTGCAAATAAAGTCAAATCTTAATCTTAAATCTTAATCTTAACTTTACAACACAGGTTCCCAAACATTTTCATGTCAAGGACCCCCATCAGAGCATCTGCAAGATACTGTTTTTTTAATGCTGCCCGGAATTTAATGACCAATTACCAACGGCCAATTTAAAAAGAACCAAAACTGATCGAAAGTTCTGAAACTACAAATGGACAGTACAAGAGAAAGGACAAGAACATGTAGGTTGTTATGGGTCATGAAGTCCAACTGTGTAGTAAAGCAGATAGGACGCATATTGTTCTACTAACCCTGTAGATGTATAACATTGTAAATACCTTTTAATACCTTACTGGGGGGCGATGGACCCCCAGTAGGTGGGGGGGTCGCCACAAAGTACTTCAATGTACCATCAAGCACGACAAAGCATCATCAAGAAGCACACAGTTGGTATACTGCTACTGAAAAAGTACCACGGTACTAGAGATTTAAAAACGGTACAATTACAGCATTTTGAAAAGAAAAATCAATACTTTTTTAATACGCAAATGCCGATTTGATCTGTGGCTAACGAGGCTGACAGCAGTGACGATTGGTGTGTGTTGTGCGAAACAGCCCCGAGTGAGTGAGTGACTGACTGAGTTCACAAAGGTTATTAAAAGGTAAATATAATATATAACATAATATAAAAATGTATAAATTCCTATTTTGGATTCATATTTTTTTGTTAGAAATCATGGAAATTAGCACTTTTTTCAAACATTTAGCTGCCCAGCAATCTAGCTGGAAACTACCTAGCCAACATCCTTTGTTTGCGGATGGTCAAAATTACTTAATTTTTTAATGATTTAATGATTATTTTACCACATTCATTGTAAGGCAGTTGAAGTGCACAGTTCAGCAAACAGCGTAGGGTGAGTTGTTCAATAACGTCATCTCATCATGTGCTTTTTACGTTTATTGTCGCTCTCTGAAACGCAGTATCTCGCGTCATCTAAATTGACTGGTTCTTCCCTTCTCATTTGGGTCAGACAGTTCATCAATTGTTACGATTGAACACAGTCAAGCTGTTCTCCCCATTTGAAGCGTTTCAGTTGACGGGTAAAGCTATAGGATGGGTATAAGGAGTGACGTATGTTAACTCACAGATTCTGCAAGGAGCCTTACTGGAGCGAGAGGAAACCAAACAATAAAACAGCTGTTATAGTGGTACCTTTCCCAAACTATTGGTAGGCCGATTACCGCTGCAGCCCTAGCACATATATGTACACCACACCCACTGTCCGTCTTTCTGCCTCGGTTTCCTCTCTTGCTCGCTTGTCTTTTTTCTTTCTCTCTTTCTGCTCTGATCTTGCAGCATCCTGCCGATGTGACATCTGTGCTGCACGGTCTCTCTAGGAGAACGCATTCTGGGCAGACAAGTGTTAGCATGCCATGAACATCTTCCATTTGGTAATTGCTTTCATTCATAGCTCCTTAGAGTGCCGCGTGTGCATACAATTTAAACGTGGATGACCCCTGTGGGAACCCCTAACCCTGGCAGTCTTGGGGTGTTTTCACACCTAGTTGGTTTAGAGCAGTTATTTCCAAACCAATCCTGGAGCTTTGTTTGTGATCCAACCCAACTACAGGGAGCACTGTGCAATCTGGGTTAAACACACCATGAATTATGGGTTAAATTGTAGTCCTTTACCACACCAAATTTCTGAACAATGAAGTTTTGCCGTTGTTGCCGGGAGACTGTTGAGTGGTTTGACAGCATCTTTTGTAAAGGAGTGAATTGGATGAAGGACTCGAGGGAGGGAGAGGGAAAGAGCGATTGAGGTAAAAAAAAAAAGAAAAAGTGCACAGAACGTCTTCCTCTGCAACACGTAAGATTCACCACCTGCCATGTCTTCCTCCAGACACTACTATGTCTTCAGCTCACATCCTCCCTCCCTGTGACAACTGATAATTTAATAACTTGTCAAAATGTTATTAAAAGTCCCTCTAAATTAGTAATACAACCGCATCTAATGTAATTCTTTATTACATTTGGCATTATATTACAAAGGGGTGGAACTTTTTGAAAATGATTATGTCAGTCGGAAGACGTTTTCAGCCCATGTAGAGGGACATTTTAATACATTTTGATGATTTGGTGGCAACTACATTCCCCCAAGAACATCATCCCAGCAAGAGGCATAGGTTAGACAGACAGACAGACAGACAGACAGACAGACAGACACACGCAAGCTAAGTACAGCACAGCAGGCTATTGCACCAAGTAGCCCTTGGTAAGTGAGCATTATGAATTGGTTTAGCAGGATAAGCCAGCTGCTAGCATGATCCAATTTGAGTAGCACACACTACCTCACTCAAACATGTGGCACACACACACACCTCTCTCCCTCACTGATCTATTTGCAGAGTACAGCCTGGCTGGGTAGGCAGGCCCAGCATGCAGATCTATGCAGATGTATGAACACCAGTCCTCTGGGGAAAAACTCCTCTGTGTGTGTGTGTGTGTGTGTGTGTGTGTGTGTGTGTGTGTGTGTGTGTGTGTGTGTGTGTGTGTGTGTGTGTGTGTGTGTGTGTGTAGGCAGACACACCCTAAATAAAGTAAAGCCATCTATTGACAGCAGGCTGGCTAACTGCAAACTCACTAGCACACACAGCATCCACAGTTACATCCCCATGCATTCGCTGCTTGAGAAATGTGAAGGGCAATGCAAATCAAAAAGATGCATCAGAGCTTTTTAGTGATTACTGCGATTATAGCGATTACTAGTGTTAGATGGAATTAACAGTTGGCTGATATATCGGCTTGATATCGTCCATCATATGATGGAGTTTCCTCCCTGACCACAGCTACAGAAAAACAGTCTGGAAAACTGCAATTACATTTTATTATATTTTCACAGTTTATTTCATCATTTCATTGTAAATTAATTCTTCAGATAAAGGCTTATTGCTTCCCAGAGTTCCTCGAGCACTGAATTGGTGTGGGGGGGCACCCTGCCCGAAAAAGCTGCTAACCCTAACAGAATTTAATTCTCCTGGGTTTTAATGGGGAGTTTTAGTGTCCCATGGTCTAGATGCTGTTTCAGATGCTTTTCCACCCTGACAACAATAGCAACATTGAATACTTTGCATTGTTTGACATGAAAATGGTGGAATTTCAAGATGTGGAATGTCGTCTATCTGTGACTTCAGTCTAAAGATATTGGTATCAGCATTGGCTTTCAAAAACACACATTGGTCAGACCCTCGTAATGACATTAGTTATTCCACAAATCGCAATGCAAGTATACAAATAAGAGACATTTTTAACACACAGCCTTCTGAACATTACAGGAGGAAGTAGTTTGCGGCGCTGTCTTAACCCACTGTGTTTGGAAGAGTCATTCATCCAGATGGGACGGGACTGCTCTTACACATTGTTGGAGCTGTCCTGGGGAATTAAACATTTTCATGTTGATTTTACTTCAGAAATCAGAAAACATCAGATGCACTTTGTGTCATCTTGCAAGGAATAATTCATGTTACCACAGCAGTGAAAAAAACTTGTCTGCCCACTCAATCACCTCTGAGTAAGCGGAACCTTCAGCACCCGTGTTGGTTTGAAAATCACTGCAGATCATTGATAGATTGTACTGAAGCATGGGTGGCATAGATGTCTGGTGGCATGTTTTTCACGGAACAGGTATAAAAAGTATTTTTTTAAATGTAAGAAAGCATTGTGTGGGGCTTGGTGTTTGCAACCGTGAGTCTATGTTAGTGGAACCGAAAGTGGGAATCCATTGGGCAGTGAACGTGGGCTTCAGAAGTGAAATCCCCCCCATCCACACAGGGCAACTAGCACTAGCAACAAAAGTCCTGAATATATATTGAGGGGAGCCTGCTGTGCCAAACATTCACACGAGAGTAATACATCAAATTTTGGAATCAGTATCAGTATTAAGGCATCAAACAGGTATCACAAAGTACAGAAAAGCTTTAGTTATATCAGATGCTGCGTATTGGTAAAAGCCTCGACTAGATTCGTCTGCTGTGAGTACAGCAGCCGACAACAGCCAAGAAAAAAACAAAACATGTGGCAGTTTGGAAAGACAGCTGACAGGAGGGAGCAGACTCTACCGGGATGGTCACGGGCTAGAAACAACATATTGGGTATACCATCAAAAGCTGTGAAAAGGCAGAGTCTGCAAAAGCAGGGAGGGAAGATGACTCACAGGAAGATAACATGGCAGACTGGACGTGACTACGAGTAGGGAAGCCATTACAAGAAACCAGTAGAACAGCAGTGGAAAGAAAAATGGAAGCTTGTGAGAGAAGCATGGGAGAAGGAAATGTAATCCTTAAAGATCCCATATTATGGAAAACAGTTTATTCCTGGCGCTTATACATGTTCCACAGGAAATTACTTCCCTAAGCAGCTGAGAATTGAATCAGAAATTTGAAATCTGGAAGTCAACCCGTTTTTCTGTATTTTCCTTTTTCCCAAAACGGTGCCAAAGATAGGAGAAAAACAGCCCGTTTCAGAAAATGGTTCTTTTGGACGTCATAAGGTGCAAGTCCAGCCTCTCTCAGAGCATGCCCACGCCCAGTTGAACAACCAATCCCATTTACGTCATCGCAAAATGCAGCTCACGGCAGTGCCGCAAGCCGTTGCTTATGGTGCATTCCTTCATTCATTTGTACTCGGAAATCGGAAAGTCCGAGTCGGTATTCCTAACTTCCAATCTAATTGTGTTCCAGTGCATCTGCTCAGGAAAACATAATCGCCCGCAAGCAAACTCATGTTTGTATTGTAAGTCTCAGAATGTTACAAGCATCTAAACTCATCAACTACTACAGCGCCATTAGTGAAGAGAATCGGCACATATCACATTTGACGCCGTTTTTTCCGAGTACACTGGAATGCACCATTACTTTCCGACGAGTGAAGCTAAAACAACATATCTGGAGATATACCAACGCTCCAGTTATTATTTTGTAGGATGCAGGCAGCAACATAGATCCCTGCACAGTCTCCCAACACGCGAAAATGCCAGGACAGAGTGGATTCATTTTATTTTTAACGGCAACGGCTACAGTTTTTTTCTGTGTGATGATCAGTCCTCAGACTGCTTGTGCAATGGCAGGATTAGCATCTAAATTGAAGCTTAAAGATGGAGCAATTCATAAGGTACGTGACCCATCTGCAAAATTGGAATCTGTAAGTGTCACCATGTTTTGATTTAATTTACCAAATTAGTCTGGTTAGTATATTCAACTGCTGGTTATTCAGGGCTAGCCACGGGCTTGTTGGGTCTGGAAGAAGTAAGAAAAGTAAAGCTGGAGTCAGGACACATCTTTTAAAGTTATTGGTTGGAGTCAGGACTCATCTTAAAGTTATTTGTTGGGACCAGTGTCTGTTTTATAAGTCTGTCGAACGTGTCAGGCTTGGTAAACTTTAGCCACCATTAGTACAATCGTGTTTGGTTGTTTGGCTGCACTGTTTGGATGCAAATAGATTGCATCCAATAATATATTGGTTAACTAGCTCAACAAAATTGTCAATCCTAGCTTGTCTGCAAGTTGTATTCAATAAGCTTATGGACATGAGACATAAACAGACCGGCTACAGCAGAGAGTGTTGCTCACACATCCTCATTGTGTGTAGGTTGTATGTAATGAGCACTGCTCTGATTGGCCGCCTCACTCGCGGCGTGAGGCGGCCAATCAGAGCAGTGCTCATTACATACAACCTACACGCCCTCAAAACAGCCTGTTCTTTACAATGGAGAAAATGAGAGACTGAAACACACACCACAGAAGCTGGTTTTAGGATTTTTTTTTAATATAGACTTCACAAACATCTTGTAAAGACCCCCAGGAACAGTTTAAATAGCCGAAAATGAGTACAATACCCCCCCTTTAAAAGGTCTTTAGAATTACCTCATTTTCAGCCTGTGTACCTCTTGAGTTTAAAGGGAAATGGTTGAAGTATGATAGCGCAGAGATTTACTTAGAAAGGAACAGGGCTAACTGACATACCAGACCAAAAAGCAGGAGTACCGGGCTCCTCTGGATGCTCTGAATGTCTGTGGGTAGTATATTCTTTACAGTACCAAAAGGTCATCAAAAACATAAAGCCTATTTCCAAGTTTGGAGTTGAACACAGCATGACACGGAGATTGGTATCATGACAGGATGCACAATCTCCCTCCTAGCATTCACTGTGGCAATGGAGGTAATCCTTAGGCATCAAAATGGTTATGGGGGAGGAAAGGCAGGCAGGGAAAAAAATATTAACCCCCAGAATTGCATTCTTGGCAGGATATAAAATAAAATAAAATATAGACAATGTATATAAATACAAAAAGACATTCATGCATACTTGCATGTCTTTGAACAATCAGATATCCTGCTAATCAAATATTGACAGGCCAATATCAGATTTTTTAATGCAAGGCCACTATCAGTCTAACTTTAGAACATATAAGAAAATACTCTTTTGGAAAATACATTTCTATTTTTAAAATGATGGCAGTGCTTTCCCTTTAAACAGCCTGCTGCTTCCCGTGTTGCACGTTGTCCCAACACTGATCACCTTACTGTTCCAGGCTCATACAGACAATCCTACCCTCTCATTTAGATTCCAGATAAAACAGTAGAAATTAATAACCATTTATCATGCATATGAAAATGAATCAGGGGAACACTTCCCCTTGTTCAGGGGGAAGAAGATAAGAAAGACTGGGCCCTCTGGGGGAGACACACACTAAAATTGTGTGTGTGAAGTGCAATATTCTTTCCTGTGGCCATCATGTGAGGGAAAATATGGGAGAGGTGTGCTGCATTCAAGTCAGTTTATAAAAGACTGCTGATATACACAACCCTGGCTGCTACAGGAACATGAACCCAGGGACCTTATGGTTCCGGAAAAGTCTCTTGAAGTGCTGCACCATCCTGCCGCCCCACAATGAAAAAGTAGATATAAGTAGATACATAAGTCTATTACCCATCGCCCTGGCAGACAGTGAAGTCTATATGATAGATGGAGAGTGTGTGTTCACCATGTGTCATACTGGTGTCAGATATCAGGTGCATGTCTGGCAAAAACAGGCTACTGGTGTCTGAGAATTCCTACACTACTAAAAATGGATATCTAGAGCAGAATATGTCAGAAATCAAAGCACTTTTTTTTACACAATTAGACCTCTCTATTGGATGAATTTAAAGTGGAGATCTGTGTATTTTAAATTTTGTCTCCATTTTTGTTGCTCAGCGGTGTTATGTCCTCAAAAACCTTGAGTGGACTACGACATATAACTAGGCTGACCCAAAATGAAAATGCTAAAAGTTTACAGAACAAAAGAGGGGAGAAAATCCTGGGCCGACCGCACAATCTAGACTAACAAACAGATCAGTGGCTCATAGATCAGTGGCTCATACCACGTAACCGCTATACTGCATGTCATCTCTCCTCTCTCACCCGATCTACAGCTCACTGTCAAATAAAAGCAAAAATGTCAAAAAAAATTATCTTTAAAAAAAATAAAAGAGGCGCTGGCTGTCCTGTCCATCCCTCTGAACCAGTCAATCATAGGCATGCACCCAGAGGTGCTAACCAGCAGGATAATTGACATCAGCTGCTGTCACTCTGAGAAAGACAAGAGATGAGGAAAAACCTGGGCAGGGAGCCAGGGTTTTTTTAAATTTTGTCTCCATCTTTGTCTCTTAGCCTCATCACTGTGATGTTTCTTCACTCCACTTCCCAGAGATCACCTGTCAATCAAACAGTGTGTCCAGTACTGTGACGTCTTTCTACTTGGATTTTCTGGTGATGAAGTTTGAGTTTCTGCAGGTGGCGCTCTTTTCTTTGTCTGTTCATTCACAGTGGCTATGGCTGCTCACGCTAATGCCGCAATCCATTGCAAGTCGGAAGTCAATAGTTCCGAGTCGGTATTCCTGACTTCCAATCTAAATGTGTTCCAGTTCATCTGCTGGAGAAAACATGTGGAAGCCTTGTAACGTTAACATCCGTGATTCCAAATCCGTCGTTTGTTTTTTGTGAAACGAAACAGTTGAGTGCAGGAACATGGCCGTTTGTGACTGATGCTCAAAACACTCTTTCCAACCTCTCATTCAAGCGTTTTTGCGTATTAGGACAGCATGCACCGCTCAATGTGTCTCCAATGGCGTAACCGTAGGTCAGAGCCAAAAACGTGTGTATAAGTTTGAAAATGGACTACCAGGGTCTGATCCTGAATCGGCCTCGACGCAGCGGCTCAGCATTCAGGCACTAGTCAGGAAATGTATAATAATAGCGGGCATATGTTTTATAGCGACACTGCTGTCAGCGTCTCGATGTGCCATCAACTAGCTGAGGCTAGTTGATGCGCCGACTCCTCTCATTCGGCATTCATATCATGTATTGTCTATAAGCTGTCGCTGCCGTCAGCTCGTCTAAGGCCAAAGGTGCCATCAACTAGCCTCCTTCAGCTAGCTGATGCGCCGACTCTCATCAGTCGGCATATATATCATGCATTGTCTATAGCTGTCGCTGCTGACAGCGCGCGCCATCGACTAGCCTCCTATCAGCTAGTCGATGCCGACTTCCTTCAGTCGGCGTGTCTACGTCATTGTGTTCGTCTAAAGCTGTAGTTGCCCGACAGCTCGTCACCCTATACGTGCATCAACTAGCCTACCAGCTTGTTGGTGCGCTGACTCCCCAGTCGGCAGGTCTGTGTCATTGTGTTCATCCCATAGCTGTCACTGCACAGCTCCTCAATGCTATGCTATACCTCTGTAGCTGACGCTGCACGGCTCCTCAATGCTATGCTATACGTCTGTAGCTGTCGCTGCTGACTGCTCGCCATCGACTAGCCTCCTATCTGCTAGTCGATGCGCCGACTTCCTTCAGTCGGCGTGTCTACGTCATTGTGTTCATCTAAGCTGTAGTTGTCCTACAGCTTGTCACCCTATATGTGCATCTGTGGCGAGGTTGAGTATGTCTAGAGAATAGAAAATGTAGCCGACTATGCCAGGAGCCTGAGACTCCACTAAAATTACGCAGGTTCTTACAAATCAGGTTTGAGCAGAGTTAAGGACCCAGAAACCAAGGATAAAAGTTTGACAGGTTTAATACAAGTATCACAATGTTAAAAAACAAAAGTCTCCACGTCCCCAAAGTCCAACCAAATAATCCTTCGAAAACCCAGTCCTTGCGTCCCTCTTCTAGTCCCGCCTTCCTCCTCGGGCGTCGTCCCGCTGAGGTTCCCTTGGAGGCAGAACAGTCAAGTCACCCACTGTTGGCCTTGTTAAAGTTCCTAAACTACAGGGAGGTGGATCTATACTCCTAGGTTGTCACTCTCATAAAAAACAGCACAGCACACCTAACCCCACACCCGATACACTTAAGGACCCGTAGGTCGGAAGTCTCAGAGACACTCGGTCACCGCACACAATTATAATCTAAACCAGATACACTAGTCTTAAGAGCACGCTCACCGCACTCAGGAGTAAGTAGGCCCACTGCACCCTTCAATCTAGGTCCTAGGCTGCAGATCGGCTGGCTGTTCTAAGTAAGGACTGATAAAAGAACAAAAGGTCCAGGCGAGGACAGGGTGACTAATAATAATAATAATAATAATAATAATAATAATAGGCGAATAGCCTATGAGGGATAATTGTCCAGGTTAAAAACGTCCAACAATCGAATCACTTCCCCTCTGCTGGTAGGCTCCTCCACAGCCGTCTCCGGTGATCAGTCTCCCCGGTGCCGGTCTCCGCTGGTGCCGCCGTTCCCGGTCATCTCCACCTGGCCGCACGGAGACAAACGCCAGCATACCGTCCGACCCAACAATTCCCCACATCCGCCTGGTCCCGCAGCCAGCCTCGATGGTGTCCGCCTCGCGACACAGACTGCTGCGCTTCAGGTCCCAGGTGTGCTGCTGGGCTGCTGTTCCTGGTCTGGCGTTTCTGGTCTGGCGCTCCTTCCTCTGTCCATCTATATCTGTTCCAAGTGTTGTGTGCACAGGTGCCGCTCATTCAGCTGATTGGGATCAGTTGATTGCCGTAGTGGAACAGTCATGTTGCCTCTGCACACAAACACCCCGATAGACCAGCGAGGACAGGTAACCACATAAAATATGCAAGTGACAATGCATAGAAATAAAATCATACGATATAAAACTGACCCCGTCACACATCAACTAGCCTACCAGCTTGTTGGTGCGCTGACTCCCCAGTCGGCAGGTCTGTGTCATTGTGTTCATCCCATAGCTGTCGCTGCACAGCTCCTCAATGCTATGCTATACATCTGTAGCTGTTGCTGCACAGCTCCTCAATGCTATGCTATACGTCTGTAGCTGTCGCTGCACAGCTCCTCAATGTTATATGTGCATCATCTAGCCTCCTGTCAGCTAGTGATGTGCTGACTCCCCGGTCGACATGTCTGTCATGTGTCCGTTACATAGCTGTTGCTGCACAGCTCCTCTAAATGTCACATGTGCTCCAACTAGCCTCTATCAGCTAGTTGATGAGCTGACTCCTCAGTCGGCTTGCTAGTCCTGGTTGTCTCAGAGCTGTTGCTGCACAGCTCCTCAATGCTATATGTGCATCATCTAGCCTCCTGTCGGCTAGCAATGCGCTGACTCCTCAGTCGGCCTCACTTCGTCTTTGTTCATCTATAGCTGTAGCTGCTGTAGAATATAATTCAGAAAATCACGTTTCCTTGTGACGTCTGTAGATGAGATCGGTTCTCTGAGAGTAATCCTTTAATTGTTTTATCTCCTGTTTTTGGGTTACTCTTGGGTCAGTCTTAGGTCAGCAAATGTCCTCCCACACTATTGCTCTGTTACCTTCATCATTTAGTGTTTTATTGTTTTAGTGTAGTTAGTTTAGACCTATATAAGCTCCTCTGTAATGTCTGCATGTTGGAGAAGGTTTGCCACCACACCATCACTGATGTGGTCTCGCATTCTTTCTTCCCGTGTATATACGTATTAAATCTACTAACCGAATTGTTCTCGTGTCTGCTGATGATTGACATTAAGGTTGACGAACCTAGGTTGGAGTTCTAAGATTTCCACCACACTGCACAGCTCCCCTAAATGTTATATGTGCTCCTACTAGCCTGTCAGCTAGTTGATGCGCTGACTCTCCAGTCGGCATATCACGTGTCTCCTATAGTCGTCTCTGCCCGACAGCATAGCATCCCCTCATCACCAACCCTAAAATCGAGCTGTTTGGGGGCAGTTCCTGCTCCTCATAGATTCGCGGGTTTCGCCTCTAACCCATTCGATCCCAACCGGAGCTACCGCCAATATTCTCAGATTTTGTTATCACCAATAAAGCTTGCTTTTCTGTATAACTAGTCTCTCCTGACTTGAACTAGTAACGTTAATGTTAACGTTAGTGGGCTAGTACCACACGCTAGTAAAGACTTCTATCATATCAGTGAACTAGTAACGTTAACGTTAGTAGGCTAGTACCACACGCTAGTAAAGACTTCTATCTGGTAACGTTGAGCACACATCAACCGAATTACATTACAAATGTAAACAAAGTTGTTCCAAATTGTTTTCATAACAAAAACGATATGAAGTAAAAATTGATGCAAAGGGAATTGTGTTTACTGTTCACGGTGTGCACCACTATTGCTGTGACGTCAAGTGTGTTTATATCAGAGAACTCGGACCAGTCGGATCTGGCCCGAGTTTCCGACTGGGAATTGCAATGTGAATGACTGTTCTATTGCATTATTCCGTGTCGGAGCTTGTTTTTTTTCCCCTGAGTTCCGAGTACAATGGATTGCACCATAACTATCCAGTTCTTCTTCTGTTTATTCCAAGTAAGTTTGAAATGTAAATCACTTCCTGTTCCCCACTAAAGACCTACCTGACACCGGGTGTTTAGAACAGCAGATGGAAAGGCTTTCAGGAACTGGATAGAGGTTGGATCAATACGGTGTTAGATCAATCGGTGATGAAGAGGAGCTTAATAAGCAGATGTATAAACAAACACAATTAAAACTTGTTTTAGCGTTGGCTAAAATACCACTGTATACACTGTCCAGTTTACCGTTACTGTGATTTGGTCAGTATTATGAAATTACTTGGCATAATTTGATGTTTTTTTCAACAAATTAAAAGTAAAAGGTAAATGCTCATGAAGATATCCTATGGGGCACATGTCATTAACCCAAGACTAAACAGAAACACACTCCAAGTACATGTTCAAAGCCAAAGAATTGTTCCAGTGTAGCAGCATAGGCATGGCTGGGAACAGTTTATGTGTAAAGCACAACTGGGTAGATAGCCTGAATGTATAGTTTATGTCAGTCTCCCTATACAGATTAGCAAGATTCAGTCAGTGTGTGTGTGTGTGTGTCAGAATCCTACAATACATCAGCTAACAACCAGGACAGCTATGGGCCTGGTGATTTAATAGATTGACATTCAAACACGCATGCACGCACGCAGACGCACGCACGCACGCAGGCACACACACGCACACACACACACACACTGTGGTAAAAGACGAGCCATGTCACCACCACAAACGCCAATGACCTTAGTGTACAACCCTCCAAGGTCAAAGAGATAAAAGTGTGTGTGATGATGAGAGCAGCCGATTGTGTGTGTGTGTGGGCCTGCTCTAGTGTCCACATATGGAGTGTGTGTGTGTGTGTGCAATCATGCCATTATTATCATCCATCCACAGCTCCTGTCATTTTTTCCCTTAACAAGGTCTCTCTCCTTCTCTTGCTCTCTCTCTGTCTCTCTCTTGACCAGCTTCGTCACTTCTCTCTCTCCTCTCCTTCTCTTCATCTCTCTCTCTCTCATACAACAATGTGGACAAACTATGCTATGGTTGTAGCAAAGCTAAGATAATGTAACAACAATAATCACGTTAATCTCATGAATCAAGTTGACAGCGCGCACGCTCACACACATACACACTGTTCAGTTGTACTCATAGGCTATAAAAACAGCTTTACTTTCTGATGTAAATAGAAGCGACACCAATAATATGTAAAATAATTGCATGTTTGGTCCGCTTGTCAGTGTACTTCCTACTTCCAATGTGACAGAATTTGTTACTCATTTTGATCAGGTTGTGAGCATAGCCACGACATGGTGCATTTTAGACACTTGTGTTTTGAATTGTTTGCAGAGAGTGGACTAATTTAGAGCAAGTCAGTAGTTTTGTTAAGTTCTGTTTCTTATTATGATTGATGATGATTATGGGGTAGCAAACAGAATTGAGTTTAAAAGTCTCCAAGATGCATCAAATTCTGATGCTTTGTTTTTAAGGCCAAGATTGACTTAGCCCAAGAATACGCAAGTCCAGTAATTCTTCAATGTCCCCAAACATAGGGACAATGAAACAACGGCGGTAGATTAAATGACTGAAAGTATAGGATATGAGACAGATGTTCTGCATGTTGTAGTTTACATTGCATGGAACATTTCATATTGAGACCAATCTTTGATTGGTCAGGAGCAGGGCGTCCATTCAATTCTCAAACAATTAAGCTGTGTGCCAGCAGTGGGGAGTCATATCTATTTCCAAAACCATTTGCTATCCCAGCCCTGACAGATAGCGTTTCAAACCACATCACTTATAGTAAATCTGTCACTGAGATTTCCTTAACCAGATCCCATTCCTCCAGCTGGGTTATTATCTGTGGATTGTGCTGGGGGGTTCCAACCTCCTCATCTGATCGACTGCCAGGACAGAACAGATAACAAGACCAACCACTGTGGAGGGATGCCAGTGTGACACACTGACACATTAGACAGACAAGGACCGGTCGAGTCTGTCATTGTTTCCATCTGCTTCACAGCCTTCTGCCCAATGTTTCCCACCGCAAGTATGACGTAAATCCAAAATGGCCACTGTGTGAATAAAGTGAATGCGTCTCCAACCCATGTAAATGGAAATAAACAGATCCAACAGAAGGCAGGTCGAGTAAAATGGATTGTCAGGCACAGACGAGGTCTTTTTTTTAAAGGAATGAAGTATTTTGTTAAAAATGTTTAAATGGAATTTAAATCAATTTGAAATTTGTATTTAAATAAAAGCCTACTTTTGTTTTGATGTATTTCTCTGTTCATCATAAGGATATTGAGGAAAGTCATTAGTTTAAGAATTTTGTTATAACTGAGAGCTTAAGTATTTGTATTGTGAATTAATTGTTTCCCAAATAAGTCAAAAGAAAGAAATATTAAACATTTTGGGAAAAGATATTTGTATCATGTTTCGTATATCTCATGTATGACTCATTCATTGATTCAATAAAAAAAATTTAATAATCATAACAATAACAAACTGGGCTAATCCTGTCATAGCATAAGGAATATTTGAAAATGTGAACGCAAAGAAAATAATCTTTCATGGACCCAAAGTAAAAGATCCGAGCCACTAACAAAAAAGTGATGAATTAATACTGACAAACTGATCTGATCGTCTTAGCCATGGAAAAATTAATTAAATTGGATTTAAAAAACTGAAGAATGCCTCAAGTAGGACAGGGCTATGTTAGTCTATGTCAAAAAACGATGCCTATATAACCATTAAATTGGACTATTGGGAGTATCGGTATTAAGTTGGCCGCAATGACAAAGCCAGACCAGCTGTGCTTAGGCACCACCAAGCCTCTTTTTGAGCAAGGAAAAACCCTGAGACAGTCTGGAGGTTTGGGTGTGGCGGCTGGCCTGGGCCTCGTCTACCACCTCAGCTTGACAAACATGTGCTGTCACTATCACCAGAAGAGCACTCTTGTATCTCCTGGGACCTCTAGATAGTGTTCGATACAGGCTCCACCTTGTCTCTTGGCCACAGGCCCAGCTCATTATGTCTATAACAAACTAACAGCAGCAGCACCGGCACAACTCATCCCTGAAAAAAGCCCTTTAGAAGGTTTAAAGGGGCATTAAGTAATCTATGACCGTCATCGGCAACCAGGGGGAACTGCAACAACGCCGATAGAACTTATCTGGTGGAAAATCCAATAGGTGGGCAGAGTACGGGCTGGAAGGAAGTTTCTGAAAGCCAGAAATCTCAGCAGCTGGCCAGGTAATCCTTGATTCAACGGTATTGATCTACAACCCGATCAACCCCCTGCAGATATATTATGGTCATATTATGGTTCTATGAGGCAGTAAAAATCTTACTTATTGCCCCTTCAAAGGGACTTTGGGGAAAGGACGTAGGACATGTTTGGCTCACGAGTACCCTTAATTAGTTTCTATTGGAGTGCATGAACTCCACGTTCCCTCACTGTTTTTGTGACAAATTCAAGGCATACTGGAGGTACACAGTGCACGTGAGGAAACCAAGGAATAGTTAATTTAGTCTTTCTCTACTCTACTCTCTCTACTTTCTGAAAGGTGAGCAGGAAAACAGTGAATCATAATTTTAAAAACTTATTTTGGTTTTTTAATTTATTTTTCATTTCAATTAATTCTTTTCTTTATTAATTTCTAGTCCTTGCAGCCTTTCCATTATGCCATAAAGCTGTCTCCTTTAAAGTTTGTCTCCTTTTTGCCCTTCCCTACCTTCCCTCCATCTTTTTTCTGCTCTGCTAAGCACCATTCTGCAGCCCAGGACATTGTGATTCTCATTGAGATTAAAAAGTGTAATCTGTGTGTGTATATGAGTGCCCGCTCTGAGAGGAGAGATGTTCAAAGAGTGTAGAAATTAAAGAGAAAAGGCAGACAAGATTAAACACTTGGTAATGTAGATTCCCATCCAAACCACACAGTTTTATATAGTCGGTGAAACAAATTATGTCATTATGCTACTAATTATTTTGCTCTCAATCAATCTCACAGAAACTTTGATGAAATTTTAAAGTGGTAGTCTGCGAGTTCCTTCACACAACTGCCTACTGTCATTCCAACCTCCCTGTCCTTCTGAGACAAACCCAACAGCTCTGATTTAATTCAATGAATTTTCACATTCCATGGCCAGTGGGGATGCTTAGTAGATTAATATGACGATGATGAAGAGAGGAAGGAGTTAGATAGTATTAGTACTAGTAGTATTAAAGTGGGAATGCGCAAGTTCCTAATTTTTATTTAGACTTGACTAGACAGACTAGAATACACCTCTCAAAACTCCAGGATTCCGTGACCAGTAGGATGCCTGTATCAGGTCACAGTGATGTGAAGGCCAAGTGAGGAGGAGACTTGACTTGACTTGCTAAATGTCATATCTAGAAGGAAAAGACATCAACTCTGCTGGGTATTTTATTTTGTAAAGACAAGCTGGCAGACAGTGAGCATTATGGCGGCGATTTGTGAAAGACAACTAGTGTAATGCCGCCAACACTGTGTAACCCTGCCATGCGACAACACTGAGAGGAATAATACTAGCCTTAACAGGGCCAGCAGTGACCGATGCTTTTGCAAGGCAGGCGGCTGACCAAGCATCTGCTGCCTATCGAATGTCCGCTCTCTTCCTTTCGCTTTGTCACTCTATCCTATTTCTGTCACCTTTTCTCCGTGTAGAAGGCTTTCTTTCGGTTCCTTGCCTTCCATTCCCTTGTCACGCACATGCACACACACACACGCATACACAGTAGCAGTAATGGCCTCTGACCCTGGTTGCCTGCTGAGGGGTCTAGGAGGCAAAAGAGGAGGGAAGGTAGACCAGGCAGAAGGGGGAGGGGGGATGGGTGTAATGGGAGCAGAGGGGAGTCTCATTCATCTCTTGTATAGCAGAGCAGGCCTCCATGTCCTCTTACACAGAGGGGTTCCTCCCTCGCTGCCTCCGCTGTCACACTTTAACAGTCAGGATAAATTAAGCTACATTCAGACTTTCCACAGTTTGGCACTTCGGCTATATCTGCTCTCCGAAGGCTGCAGGTTGAGAGTCGAACATGTTACAATCATCGGTTATATCTCAGGTTTTGAAGACTTGCTTGATTGGTTTCGAGTGGGTCGTCCCCAGAGTAAAGTTAATTTCTGTCCAGTGGCGTGACGGGCCATCACCCGCGCCAACTGACTGACTCTCTACATAGAGAGGAAGATGAGGAGGAGAGGTGAAGTGACCCATTAGAATTACTCTTACAAAAACAGCAGTGACAATTAGCTATAAACAATAATGGGAGAGTTGGGAATGAGGCATGCCCTCATGACAGGGACACCTCCAAAGACGTCTTCCAAAGACGTCTTCCAAAGACTATAAAAATGAAAAAAGACATGACCAGCCAAACTAATTTGGAAAAGCAAGAAATAATGGTTGGTTACCTGCCAAACTGGCCGGTATACAGGAGACAAACTGTCCTAGTTTATTTGGCTTGTGCCTGGTGGTCCTTCCCTGCCCAGGCCTGTTACATAGGAGGTTAAATGCAGCTCAGATGCCATCATTTTCTCCATCTACATTATTGACTCAAGTGTGGAACGGACTCTTGGCATGTTCTTGTCAGTGTTTGGTAGGGTGTCAGTGTGTGTTTTCCGATTGACAAACACAAAATCAGGTCTTATGGATGATTAGCATTGTGTGCAGTGGGTGATGACTCTACCTGTCTGAACATCTTCACCAGTTCATTCCATGTTCAGTAAGCTGATGAACATTGTCCACTGGAACTGAAACACAACTCTTCATTTCCTCTCTCACTTCAATCCTTTGCTGTTCCTCTATTTTCTCTACCTTCCATTCCCTCCGTGGCATCATGCTGCAGTAGCTCTAGCTGGCTGTCCCCACTGTGTCTTATCAGCAGCCAGGAGCTTTCAACAGAGTGCTGCCGCCCGCCTGCCGTCTCCCAGGGCCGATTTCAGGTATTTTAGGCTTGGCAGCGGGGGCTGAAGGCAGATCAACCTGATGGGGCCCTATTGTCAGATCAGATACCCTGGCAGGCTGGCTAGCTGAAAGTCCTCCCTCTCAGCAAACTGCATCTAGAGATGTCAGCCAGGAGCACCTATTGTTGTTCACCCACATCAGCTCAGCACTGTCTGTCGAGCCACGCAGTCATCTAGGCCTTAGTCATAGTTAGGATCAGCTCCCTGCAGTATGACCCCCTGCTCCATCTACAGCTTATGATACATGGAAAAAATAGCCTCTTTGCCTCAATTCACATCGCTTAGAGCAAAATTGCATCCAAAATTGCATTTGCCTCCTTCCATTGGCTTTACATCCATTCACGCCACCTCTACATTTCCTTTTTTTTTGCATTTGGTCATAGGGCAAGCATTGCTGCAGCCATGTATGTTGGGTGCTTCAGGTTATCTGCCTAAACACCAGAAGTGTGTGTGTGTGTGCGCGTGTTCAAGGTCAAACAGGTGGCCATTCTCTGTCACTGTATGCTAGAGTCAGATAGCTCAGGCATCTATTGGTTGCCTGCTCAACTGCAGCAACATGACTGACCGTACATCACCCGGATGGGCCTCTGACTAGCATCAACAGAAACTTTAAATCCTCCATCAGTGAGCGAGGGGGGGGGGGGGGGGGGGGGGGGGGGGGGGCAGCAAGAACACAGAGGGATGAAGAGTGATTTGGAGTAAATGACATGAGGAATTTAGAGAAAGACAGAAAAAAGGAAAGGAAGGAGAAAGGTGGAGGAGGCAACTGGTGTTTGCAGCTGAATGACACTGCTATCAGGACAATGTGAAGAAAGGCAGGAGGTAAATGAAAGACAAAGAAGGAAGGACAGACAGGGCCCTCAGGGGTCTCCAGCCATGTGTGAAATCTGCATTTGTGTAGAAGTTGTGTGCGTTATATTTTCTGTTTTTCTGCGTGTCCTCTGCCAGGGTTTTTCCTGCAAAGGAAAATATTTGATGGCCGCCTTTTTCCTTTTGGTCCAAAGGGATTACCTTGAATCGTTTGACTTTTGTTGCAATGCGGCATCCAACCAGCAGAGGGCATTAATAACACAATTTGGTAGTTCGCTAAGTAGAAGAAACAGCAGCAGACATCTCATTGGTCATGTAGGCGGGACTTCCCACTGTGTTGCTTCTCTAAAAACAGTAGCTATTGCCAACTTGTTGCTAGATTTAGTGACTTTTCAGACTGACAATGTGCTGACTGCCAAAGCTTTGGCAACCAATTCAGGTTTTCTGCAGATCCTGAAAAGGCCTTAGAATGTGGTGACTTTGATTACCTATATCCAAGGCCTCAAATGTATTTGAATGTTAAATATAGCCTACAATTACGTTTTAGAGGGCCTAAAAATGTTGCAGTTTCTTGGTACGCTGTTTTTCCTAGTGAGAAATCAGTCCAGTAATGCAGCTTTTTTTCCATGTTCATTTCACTGGTTACATTGGTTACAGTGGCATTAAAATGGTCTTGAATAGTCTTGGTATGGCCGATCCCACAAATGTGCAAATTAGCATGTGACACCATCTGACCCTCACGACAGGGGCACCGAAGACCCATTTTAAACCACGAAAAACCCTAACGGCAAACCTTCCTAGACATCATCATCATCAGCTTCTCTTCATAAAAGCATTCATTGTCTGGCTCCATTTTTCGACCTTTACGGGCTGCACAGACAAAGACAAGAGCGCCACCTACAGAAACTCAAACAAAATCCAAGGAGAAAGACGTCACAGTAATTGGCCACAATGTTTGATTGACAGGTGAAAGTGACAATGCAAAAACACCACAGCAATGACCAAAAGAAAATTTAGGAGCTTGTGCATTACCACTTCAACAATCAATCATTTGAAAAATTCAGAGTGTAAGGAGAATTGCCTCCATGGACTCCTTGGCTGAAGTACGAATGGTAGACAGCAGCCATATAATAACAGTATAATCGGTGGTACATGGTAGCCTACACTATGCAGCATAATGAATGTGCATTCTGTAGTTCTACCACATGAGCATGCAAATGTGTTCATCCGCTTCTCTTCTGTAAAAAAAACACTAAAAGTGAACATTTAAAAAAAAAAAAAAGACGTTCGAGGCTATTTTCCGTATTGAACAAAATGTGTGGTGCTCACTCTGCACGATTTAATTGTCTTGGCACAACTCAACCATGTGTATGAAAGAGCATCTGAAGTTCAAACACCACAGTGCCACTGCATCTATAGTCAGGAATGAATGAATGAATGTACAGTATGAAAGAATGAATTGATTATCAATATAGTGACCTTCCTTTAGTAGGTTAGAAAAGAACGCCTCTGAAACACAACGGCAAAGTGGAATTACTGCACGCAGTCAAATCCATTCAAGATACTGTATATGTTTATTTTATCTATTTATTTACTTATTTTTACATTTTGAAAAGCTTAATACTTTTGGTTTACAATTGACACTGTACGGAAATTAGTCAAAAAGGTGACATTTATTTTTTTCAATAACTTGCGTAACTGAATTGGTGAAAAAGGGTTTTCTTGATTATAGATTATTCAAATATTTTATGTAAGATTTGATAGACCTACTGCAGAGAGCTACTGAAACTAGAGAGCCAGTGAGCCGACCACCAAATCAATCAATTGTTCTAACTTCCAGCAAAATATAACAAAGATAACCTTGAAGCAATAAAATAACTGACTATAGGGCCCCTAGGATTCCGTTTTCACGGAATCGGGCTTAGATCACGGAATTTCCGTTTTTTCACAGAATTGGCCATTTTTCTCTGAACCAACACATTTGGTTCAGTTTTTTTTAAAATAACTTTCCTACATTGGTCCGCTCACTAAATTCCAGCTGTTTACAACCGTTTAAACCAATGAAAAGGGGGAGAGGGAGGGAGGTAGGCCTATACATTTTGTCTGACATTTATTGACACGACTCAGGCGCATGATACATTTTTCTGACGCATACGCACCCATGACGAGACAAGCTAGAGAGTGGAGAGATAGCGCCTCTGATGAAAAAACTTAAAAGTACCATATTATGGAAAATGGTTTATTCCTGGCGCTTATACATGTTCCACAGGAAATTACTTCCCTAAGCAGCTGAAAAAATTTGAAATCTGGAAGTCAACCCGTTTTTCTGTATTTTCCTTTTTCCCAAAACGGTGCCAAAGATAGGAGGAAAACAGCCCGTTTCAGAAAATGGTTCTTTTGGACGTCATAAGGTGCAAGTCCAGCCCCTCTCAGAGCATGCCCACGCCCCGGTGAACAACCAATCCCATTTACGTCGTTGCAAAAAGCAGCTCACGGCAGTGCCGCAAGCCGTTGCTTATGGTGCATTCTATTGTACTCGGTAATTCCAAGTCGGTATTCCTAACTTCCAATCTAAATGTGTTCCAGTGCATCTGCTCGGGAAAACATAATCGCCCGCAGCAAACTCATGTTTGTATGCTAAGTCTCAGAATGTTACAAGCATCTCAACTCATCAACTACTACAGCGCTATTAGTGAAAAGAATCGGCACATATCACATTCGGATGCTGTTTTTTCCGAGTACACTGGAATGCACTATTACTTTCCAACGAGTGAAGCTAAAACAACATATCTGGAGATATATCAACGCTCCAGTTATTATTTTGTAGGATGCAGGCAGCAACATAGGTCCCTGCACAGTCTCCCAACATGTGGAAATGCCAGGACAGAGTGGATTAATTTTATTTTTAACGGCAACAGCTACAGTTTTTTCTGTGTGTGATGATCAATCCTCAGACTGTTTGAGCAATGGCAGGATTAGCATCTAAATTGAAGCTTAAAGATTCATAAGGTATGTGACCCATCTGCAAAATTGGAATCTGTAAGTGTCACCATGTTTTGATTTAATTTACCAAATTAGTCTAGTTAGTATATTCACTGCTGGTTAGCTAACAAGCTAGCGGGGCTAGCCAAGGGCTTGTTGGGCGTGGAAGAAGTAAGAAAACTAAAGCTGGAGTCATTAAAAGTAAAGTAAAGTAAAAGTAAAGTTATTGGTTGGAGTCAGGACTCATCTTAAAGTTATTTGTTGGGACCAGTGTCTGTTTTATAAGTCTGTCGAACATGTCAGGCTTGGTAAACTTTAGCCACCATTAGTACAATCGTGTTTGGCTGTTTGGCTGCGCTGTTTGGATGCAAATAGATTGCATCCAAGAATATATTGGTTAACTAGCTCAACAAAATTGTCAATCCTAGCTTGTCTGCAAGTTGTATTCAATAAGCTTATGGACATGAGCCATACACAGACCGGCTACAGCAGAGAGTGTTGCTCACACATCCACATTGCGTGTAGGTTGTATGTAATGAGCACTGCTCTGATTGGCCGCCTCACGCCAATCAGGGCAGTGCTCATTACATACAACCTACACGCCCTCAAAACAGCCTGTTCTTTACAATGGAGAAAATGAGAGACTGAAACACACACCACAGAAGCTGGTTTTAGGATTTTTTTTTTATATAGACTTCACAAACGTCTTGTAAAGACTAGGGATGGGGATCGAAACCCGGGTCCAAATTTCTCAAAACCCGGTAATCAATAAGGTCGGAGCTTATCGGTTCTGCTATCGAGCCTATAGCTAGGGTGACCATATTTTCAAACATTAAGATAATGGCGGAGCGTGCGAAACGGTCAAGTGCTTGGCTACATTTCACTAAAGTGAAAGATAAAGAGGAGGCGAAATGCCAACTGTGTTCGAGGGTCATTTCATGTAAGGGGGGAAACACCTCCTCAATGTTAAAACACCTCAATGTTGCCCATCAATTGAAGACAAAGTGCAGTACATTTGACTGTCTTCGAGTAGGAACAGCATCGGTAACAACTCCAGCTGTTGCGGGACCATCCTCATCAACTCAAGGTATGCATGGATGGTGCATGCAGCCAAAGTCCCGTTCATTGACAATAATAATCCAATTGATAATAATCCAACAAACACGAATAAATTGAAGCCCATGGTGTTAGTTTAGCTAATTTAAGATGGCTAGAATAAGATAGCCAGGGCAGTGAGTGAAGTGGCAACAGCCTCTTGGTGGCTGGCTAGTTAGCTACTTAGCAGCTAGCAGGTGTCTGCCCGATCTCTTAAAGTGACAGTACACACACTTAAGTGTGAAAATGAAATATTTATTGAAACAGGCCGACATGCTGATTTTCCTGCAGAAAAACTGTTAGTGTTCAGAGCTGTCAATTTGTTTTCCCTTTTTGTTTGTGTAAAGGATAGGCTATATTTATTTTCTTTCTATTGTTTTCTTCATTGTTGGAATTTAATTTATTGCTGCTGATATATTATTTTACTATTCTTCTCATTTATGTTGATGGAGCCATGTGTGTAGGCTATTTCTTTTTCAAAATATGTTCAGAAATTAAAGTAATTCACACAAGCAATAAATGCAAGACCAGTTCTGTTAAAAATGTATTGCCTTCTGTCTCGTCTTTCCATAGAAAAGTATCGATAGTGTTATCGATAAGGACCCGGATCGTTAAGCAGGCTCGATAATGGTATCAATATCAATAAAAATGAATGATCCCCATCCCTAGTAAAGACCCCCAGGAACAGTTTCAATAGCCCAAAATGAGTACAATACCCCCCCTTTAAAATATCCGCAGAAGTGCGAGCCAAGACATTAAAGAACTTTATGCAGATGGATGTTGTTTTGTCACGTTTGCTCGCATTCCCTTGACCATGTACGCAATGACCATGTAAGTACAATTAATGACCATTTAGCGAGCCGACTACACCGTACTGAAAGGGCTCGCCATGTCAGTGCAGGATGACTGGCTGGTCTACATTGCACTTTCAAAAAGAGAAAAACTTACACATCCGTCTGATCTCGCAGAATTTTGGAGGAGCATTGCTGATCCTGTGCCACTGCTTTATCCTGTTACATGGAAGTACATCTGGCTGATCTCCTCCAGTGTTGACACAGAGAGATATTTCTCTCAATACAAGAATCTTGTCACAGAAAAGAGAGAATCCCTCAGTGACATTTCTACCAAACAGCTAGCCATCCTGCATTTTAATGGTGAAAATGAAAGAGCTGAACTTGAGCTTGATCTGAACTCAACCTGGTTAAATGAGTTTAAAATAAGAAAGGTTAAAAAAAGAAAAGAACTGAACTTAATGGGTTAAATTAGTTAAAAATAATAAAAGAGGTTAAAAAAGGAAATATCTGAATGAGTTTTAAAAAGAAAAATGTTAGAAATGAAAAGTGATATTGGTTGAAAATCATTTGAAAGCAATAAATATTTATGATATATAATATGTACTTGTTTTATTTAAGTGCATTTATTACATTGTGGATTTATTGAATGTATCAAGAGTTGCAAAAGTATTAGCAAAAGTAAGAAAAAACCCCAAAATGTGTCTGAAAAAACAGAAAAAAACGGAATTGGCCATTTGGAAAACGAAAAAAAAACGGAATTGGCCTTTTTTAAAAACGGAATCCTAGGGGCCCTATGACTAGCATTCATCAAGTCTCCTCAAAAATGGTTCACATCGAATGATCTGCACTACACATCTCATGGTCAGCCTATGCTGGTGTCAAACGCCGTAGCCTACCAGTTCCTTAAATACCTGTAATGATGGTAATAGGGGTGAAACTTTCAGTTTAACCTTGCAGATGGAAACCTCCAAAGTGGGGTCTAAAAGCACGGTGGCAACCCCGGTCAATGACGTCCAATGAGGCATGCAACATTAAAAATGGTCATATTAGCAGGTCTGGCCTCTTTGATATAGTTTAGCGCAGGGGTTTTCAAAGTGTAAGACAGTGAGCCTCCCTTCAGAAAACATCAAGTCATCAGGGCCTCCCCCATTTTAATAAAAGGCATAATAATAATAATATTATTATTATTATTATTATTATTATTATTATTATTATTATAATTACTACACTTTCGGATTTGTTGAGTGAGTATCTCGATTGCATCAGCTGGAAGGAACGCCAGGCTTCAGCACATGAAAATGAACTTGCTTGACATTATTATGTATGAAACTGGCAATCAGATTTATTTACCGTTCCGGATTGTTCCGGCCCACTTTAACCCCTGTACACAACCCATTAGTGCGCAATGCTGCTTCCCGACACCATGCGTAAGGGCTGACCCGTTAAGTAAAGTTTATAACACGCTCTGGGAAAAATACACATTGTTCACTTGTTTTAACCCTACCATGGATAGCCTACATAGCCTTCTCTACCTTAATGGGAGTGGCAGTGCTTAATTTGTAAAATAAGCGATGCCGCCCTCCCCCCCGGCGGAGGAAAAAGGGTAAACTTTTCCTACCTCTGTGTCGCCAGCCCAGAAGCCAGCTTTGCGCTGCATTAACGTTAACTGTAAATCTGTTTTGTCGGCTTGCTATCAGTAGCTAACGTTGATGTTGTCAAGCTTCCATGTCAAACATCCATGTGTTTTTAAGCTTCCAGTCTGTCTGTCTGTCTGTCTGTGCGTGCATGTATCTATTTACATATTAGACTCTGATTGGCTCGCGGAGTCGTGCACCTACTCTTGTAATGTTCACTGGACGTAACATTGTTTAATACCAGTTTAATATAGGTGTTGTTGTCGCACTTTAGAGCCTGGGGCTCTGATTCTGAGTAAGACATTTGCCGGGGCACTAAATCAGATTCTTGGCATTTGCCGGGGCTGTGCCCCGGCTAGCCCCAGCACAAATTAAGCACTGGGGAGCGGTGAGTCTGCGTCTTGGCTGCACACAGACGGTGGATGCGGGGCTGTACTGATGACAGGAACAAGCGCAGGTCGCCCTCCACCTACAGCCTTGACCGGTACTTGCTTTTAGTCAGATTATTAAAATTGAAATATTATTAAATTCCATTTTCCAGAAAGCATAAATAATTTTATTTTAAACAAAATATTTCCCTGCTTTTTTTTCCGCGCCTCCCCTGAAACTCTTTGGCACCCCCCAGGGGAGGCGCGCCTCACACTTTGAAAACCCCTGGTTTAGCGGATGGCGTTTTTCTCTCCATACAAGAGAAGACATCACGCATGGGGGCTAGACCTCACTCAGGACTCCAGTGAGGGATTATTATTCCCTCTTGGCTGAGCACCAGCAGGACTCGGCCCTCTCCTTTCACTCAGCCCTTTGTTTTGGTTTATCTGGCTTAATTGGCTTAATCTATGTCCCTCTGAGGGCCAGCAGGCCTGGTGCTGGAGAACTGAAACACAATGGGAACTCTGAAGAGGAGGGGAGAGGAGAAGAAAGTATATATACCATGGTCTCTACTAACTAAGACAAGCAAGGGCCTCAGTTCACTGAACCCTCAGTTACGGCAACATGCCTGCATCTAAACTTTTATAAAATACTACATTTCTGGGGACAAAGTGGAGCAATGACTGATGACTGACAAGATAGCATGATCTCGTCAATATGATAAATTATTAGTTGTAGGTCACCAAACTAACATCTTAGAGGGATCATTTGTCCTAAATGCTCCCTGATGTGGTTTTGTCAGATTGATTGGCTTCCTAATGCATTTCTGGTGATTTTTGCCTAATGATAAGAACTACCACATCAAATATTCACCTTGTAGTACTCAATTGCTGGCCATGAAGACCAGCACAATTCCACTGAATAGGATAATCTATTGTAAGGAGCCTGGAACACATTTTTAGCAGTCAGTATTCTCTGTATGTGAAGATAAAAATAACATTATTATGCTGAGTAAATCTTATGATCCTGTTAGATCCATAAAACCCAACCAAAACCCATTGCATCTTGTTTTAAAAAAAGATGGCATGGTCTGCAATCCGGAGAGCAGAGACAGAGCCCCTCCCCCCCTTTCCTTACCCCTGTTGGCCTTTAGCCTGAATAGAGAAGGCCTATTTAGATCATCTGCTGAGTCCTCAGTCATACAACCATACCACACATTCTTCACACATTGTTCCGACCATTCTGCCTGACAGAACCACAGGAATCTCCTGTTGGATTCCTGATCCATTCCCAGCGGGGATCCTAGCCATTCCCAGCTGGGATCCTGGTCCATTCCCAGCAGCCATACTTGGCCACCACCATGCTACCTGGCACACTAAGGGAGAAAGGGATTTTGTGGCATCCACAAATGATCACAGACTGACCAAGAATCCCATACTGCCCTGACTCATTAGGGTGGGGTATTATTAAAGATTGGGAACTTGAATTCAACCAGAAACCAAATGATACCTTAGTATTAGTATCTTGCGTTTCAAAAAGTCCCTCAGACAATGTTTGCACTGCATTTAAAACATACATATACTTCATCATACAAAACTGTGGAGTCTCTAAGGTAGTGCCTAGGGTGGCTGCAACATCACAGCAACGGTCGCCAGAGGTAATGTGAATCATAGAGTAGACTGAGTGGCCTTTGGCTTGAATTTTAACAATCACATTGCCTTACTTAGCTCTTACATGAAGTGAAACATGCACGACTCAACTATTGTTAATGCAATTTAACAATTGTTAGAACCACCTGCAGCATGCTTGTAGTACCAAAACATGGAGTCAGGCTATCTGTCACAGTGCTGATAATGTCAGGGGTACTGACGTGGCCTCGCTAGCTATGTTGGAGTTGGATTCTTTCAGTATCACATGGCATTGGTTGCATTTCACTCTGCTCCAGTTTTGTCATATGGTATAATATCATCTTTGGTTGCTTCTTTTTTGACAAAAAAAACAAGTGCTGAAAGTCATTCCGAGGTGAATTTGCACACTGAAGCAGTCTAATAGGTTTGTTTGGGCTTCAGTACGCAGCATGTTGTTCTGTCGAGTAAAGCCGAATGCCAATCACGAGTGAAGGAGAATACAGGCACATACAAAACCCACATTTGTACCGCAGCCTTCCTGTCCGCATTCTGTACCACACTAACATACCCCCGAGGCTCTGGAGGTGTGATTCCCTTTCTTAAAGACCACCTGCTCCTTTGTTGACCAGCTGGCCAGCTACTGTTAGGGGCACAGTTGCAGATGATGACATGATCACAATGTTGCCTACTGGCTTCTTACATACCATGCATTTTGTCATGAGATCTTTCTTCAATTTGCTCCTAGGAACAGTGGAAACCATTCCATTTATTTCTTGAGATGAATAGAATAGTTTCTAAAGAGACATCTATCACATGAATTCTACAAATTCCTTCTGTCTTAACAAAACATTGTGGTTCTTTACAATCACAACTGTGATTACAGTTTATTACAGTTTATATTACTATATTATTATATTATATTAGTTATGATTACAGTTCTCGAATTGGGATCATTTTGAGTGAATAAAATAGTGAAAAAACTATTCCTCCTCTCACTAAGGACCCCCTGGGGGACAATGGACCCCACTTTGAGAGTTACTCCTTCATATAAAGTTGTGAGAAAAACTTTGTGAACCCTTTTGATTTACCTGCATTGCTGTATAAATGGCCTCTAAAATGTGATCTGATCTTGAGACCACCGGTTTCTAACCGGTGGGAGCATGACATCTCAAACTAATGAGCACAATGCAGTAGGAAATATGACGAGAATTTAGAGTATGGCTTTACTCAGCAATGGAGGGGATCCATGTCCTCAAGTGTGCGGTTTGTGGCAATGTCTAATCAGAACCTTAAACCTTCTAAAATGCTACAGCACTTACAAACCCAAGACAAAACACTGCAGACATAGCCACTTTAATTTTTCGAATGAAAGCTACAGGAGCTACGAGGCCAAAGAACTATCATACAGAAAGCCATTACAGTGAATGAGGAGGCACTTCATGCCTCTTTCATTATCTCTCATTGTATTGCCAAAACTGGAAAGCCACACACTTTAGGTGAGACTTTATTCTTACCACACTAAGGAAATACTTTCAATTATGTGTACAAAGTGCAACAGATCAACTATCATTGATGCTAGTGTCGGACGATAATTGTGGCTAATCGCATGGGCTGCACGGCAATGGACGTGAAAGAGCAGGTCATCACAAAAATTAAATTGATTATTGTTTGTGTCAGATTGTTGATGAAGAACAAATGAATGAGGATTTTTTGTTTTTGTTCTGCCTCTTACCCAACTGGTGAACAGTCGCAACAGTGAGCTTTTCGCCTTTTTGGCTTGAGCATGAAATTGAGTGGAAGAACTGTGTGGGAATGCGCTCTGACGGTGCACAGGCTAAGACAGCTAAACACAGTGGATTGGTGACACAGTGGAATGCCGCCTGACCTCAAACAAGTGATGGATGAAGCAGCCCATACAGTCATCTCTATCAAAACGAGTGCAACAAGTAGTTCTCTATCAAGAGATGGGAGCAGATCAGATCAGATATACCATAGCAAAGTACGAGTAGCATCTCTGCTGCAATCAGCAATACACCCACACACACACACTTGCCAGAGAGAATGACATCCACTACTAGGCTGGGGATTTCATCGTCGCTGCACAGACCACAGAGACAAGAAAGTGGAAGAAAGGGTATGCCAGAAAAAGTGGGGGATGACAGAAGATAGGAGGCAAAGTATGATCAAACAGTATGATGTAATGCCATAGCACCTCAGCGCCATATTGGGAAAGCTGATGCCACAAAACCACACTGATCTCACACACACACACACACACACACGATCTAATGAAAAATTCATGGCTGCTCTGTCCAGCCTCATGTTAAATGCATGGCCTGCTTCTTTCACTTTTCACACACACACACACACACACACACACAAGCTAACTCAATATTAGCACCACGATTCATCCATCATGTGTAAAACAGTAAGTTTTGGGGGTAAAACAATCATGCAGGTGGACATCCTCTCCAAATAAGCTTTAATAAGCTAATAACCTTTGCAGAAATCAACATACTTGTTTTTGGGAGGATGAAAAAAAAGTCTTACGTCAAAGTGACATTTTTTGTGTGTGTGGGAGTCAGAATAAGCACGGATGCGTTTCAGACATCTAGATCTGCGTCAGGGTCTGTCAACAGAAATGACAATGAAGACCCAGATAGTTGAAACACGTCTGTGGCTGTTTGATGTAAATACAGCGCATGGTACAAAAAGCACAGGTACGAAGATGGAAGAGAAAGTCCTTGAGTGTGTCCGAGAGGCAACATAAATTAAAGCTGAAAATCAACTCTCCCAGTATACAGTTCTGGCCAAGATTATTGGCACATAATCATCATACATCAATGAGTGGAAAATGTATTTTCTCCCGTGCAAAAAGGTAACCCCCCTCCCCAGAATGCCCCACCACCACAAATAAAGTTCTTAGCTAAGGGAAACGTTGTAAAGATCCAACTCAAAAAACAGAAAGGCGACTACTTTACAGGCTATAGCTTCAGCTCAGTTCAAAATGCAACCCTCCAAGTATTCTTTTTCGATGTTCTTCTAAGATAAAGACTGACTACAATACACAATACACCCAACACTGCTTATTTCTGTTGCACTGGCTCCAAGAATTAGGCTGCAGTAGTTAAAAGGTCCAGTATTCAACTTGTGTATCGATAGTCCTGCCCTGCGCCCCCCTGAGTTGGTCAAATATCCGCCCCAACACTTGTCGCTGATCTTGATGAGCTGTCTACCTTGAGACGACATCTATCCTGAGCCTGAGGTTGACAGCATCTGTAAAGCCGCCACAGGTGTTGAAGAAGCAGATGGCGAACGCAGCCCATCTGCAATAAAAAATTGCCTCTTCTTGCAAACACGGTGAATAAACTGCAAAACGTCTTCGAGAAAACAGCATTTGTACATCTGCTTATTGTAAAACAAGAGAGTAATACGTTCCGGAAAGTGCAAACCCGTAAACGGCATTCATGACAAACATTCAGTCCAGTAATAGGAATTCTTTCGCTGAACAATTCAAATCTTATTTCATGAATAGGATAAAGTGCTTATTTAAGAACTTTGTGTCAATCAAATGTTCTAATGCAGACGTCAAAGTGCACTTTAAAATTGCCTTTGTGCAAGTCTGTATAAGTTCGGGCTCTCTGTCCTGCCATAACATTACCTAATGATGACTTTGACACCACGGGAAGTACAAATTGCTCCATTAGGGCTGTGTGACAGGCTCTGTGCCCTGCAGACTTCTCAAAACAATGCGGTTGCGGTTTTCAAGTCAATGGTCACACAGCAACAAGAAAAGCTACGGCAAGCGTCGTGATACTTTTCTGCATGATTATGTGGCTTCCAATATTCTGTGGTATATTCAGTTTTCTGCAAAAAAGCGATGCGACTGCAGTATTGCGGATTACTGGCAGGCCTGTTTATTCTGTTTACCCTTTTGATCTACACCGAGTGGACAAGCCATGAGGTGACCAAGTGAATCCAGATGAAAGCTGTGATTCCTTAGTGATTTCACCTTTTAAATCCACTTAAGGGGATGGGGGAGATGGAGATGAATGAGAGGAGACATTTAAGATCATGGACATGGATTGTGCAGAATGTGGTTACAAATAAACAGTAGGAAGGTGTTCCTAATATTTTGTACACCGAGCGTAGTTTAGAATGATGAGAGGATGCTTGCACACTAAGCATTTCATTGCCAGCTAACAACTACTGATGTGTTGTACTGTGAAAAATTAAGAGACCATTCCAAATTATCAGTTACTCTGGTTTTACTATTTATCGGTATGTGTTTGAGTAAACATTTTTGTTTTATTCTATAAACTACTGACATGAGTTGTGCCTGTGTTCAACAGACACTGGAATGGAATGGCGCCATACATGTAGAGATGCTGATTAATTAGTGGTCTCTTCATTTTTTCTAGAGCTGTATGTGTGTATCTATGTATCTATACCTGCTTGTCTCTGTCGTCTAAGTCCCTCTCTTCAACACCGTCATATTAACCTACTAAGTATTCCCACTGGTTGCGGCTGTGAGAATCCAATGAATTAAAGCAGACGTGTTTTGTCCCGGTAGGATGGGCAGACCAAAGAATTTGAATGTCTCTGTGAGACTGTAATTACCTGGGGTCACACATGACAACATCATTAACTGGCCCGCCAATAGTCCTGTCCTTAGAGGACACAACAAATCACAGTGGAAAACACACCACACACACACAATCTCAAACGGTCTCTGAAACCTTTGGAAGTATGATATAAAATGAGTACGTAGTGTGTGTTGATTTCTTTCTACACGAGAAGTTCCCATATGTACATATGTAGCAATATGTAGCAAGAACTTCTGAGTACACTACCAATGTTACTGGACATAATAAGATGGCCCATAATGCATTACTGCTGTGTAACCTGGTGTGGATGACGAAGTGCCTGGTGCTGGCAATATTCCAAATTCAAATAACTACAATGTAAAGAAACAATATTTATTTAACTAACATGGCACTTACTGCTGCTATACAGGCATGCAAGCTTGTTAGCCTACTTGTGGTAATTTACCCTAGAGGTTAGCAACTAGCTAGCTTGCCTCAATTATGGTAACTCACACTAGCCACATGCATTGAGGCTGCAAACAAATATGCAGGTTTAATAATTGAACAACAAAAAACTGCATACATGTTGGTCCCATTCATCCAAGCACCAATGAGGAGTTTTTCCTGATGGTCCTGGCTGTGGGTTGTGGGTTGGATAACCTAAACTTAAGTATAGAAACAATAAGAGTGGATGGTTTTGAAGAGCTTAGTGATGTGGCTAGAGAAAGAGAATGAGTAAATAATCAAGTCAAATTAGTCGCAATAAATGTTCCCAACAGATTTCACCTGTGGGGGGCTTTGGCCCCATTAGTCATCTTAGCCCAATACCTGACAAAAGGATGAGCACAAAAATCATCTCCTAACTTCTCAAAACAAAATGCCAATTATCATGATTAGTCCATTACGATCAATATTTTTTGCTGTCTGGCTTACTTTGCTCATTTACTGTGTAAATCAGACAAATTATGATCAAGTCTCGTGGGGAGAGAGATTGTCTATTTTACCAAACTGAACAAGCTTGGCAGGTTTAGACGTGTGTCATTAAAATTAACTAACCATCCAGCCTTATTGGGATGAGTAGTGTCTTGAACCTCCAGTGGGTGGGGAGTTTTTGTTCCAAAACAGCATTTTGTAACCCAGAAATCTCAGCACCTGGCCAAGTAATCATTGAGTCATTGGTATTGATCAGCAACCCCATCAAACCTGCACAGATAAGTGACATTTGGTTGTTACAGCTCCCCTTTTATTATAACGTATCAATCCTGTCCTGCTGTCTTGTCGGATTTACCACACAGAAGCTGAAAGAACCCCATTCTGTTTCCTTGGGAGAACCTTGATGAATTTTTGAAGAACTCGTAATGCCTGGTTTACAGTTGTTGGCAAATATGTGAATCAGGTCTATAAAGAGAGACGGGTAAAGGGAAACCTGCCCTTTGTATTTTTACTTTGTGACATGTTCTGTTTCTCGAACCAGTGGAAGGACTGATCTTGCCTGAGTCACCAACACACAGTCAGATCTAGAGAAAACTCATTAGACATGCAGTGAGGTTGACTTGAGGCTGTTCTTGCTCTGAGATTTCACTTTGGACAGATCTCTCTCTCATCTCCTATGTTAGCAGATCAGTCTCTCCTCCTCTCCAACTCTAAAATGTTTAGCTCTAGAAATATTGTCCCTGCCTACTCCCACACTCCTTTACTTCCTCGGTCCAAAAGGAGGAGCCAGTGAAATTGCAGGGCAGATGAAAAATGTGTGGACAGATGTGTCACATTTGACCAGAAATCATCTATTGAGGTCTTAGAGCCTTAGAGCCTAGACTGAGTGGTGGTGTGCTGGCTGGCCTGATCAAGCACACTTTCCTCCAGGGTACCCCAATTAGATTATCAATGGCCATTTTCAAATCTTAGTCAAATCTTTTCTTTATTTTATTATTTCATAGGGCTACTACTATAGCGCGGAAATAGGTTGAATATAGGGCTGGGCGATATGGCTTATAAATAATATCTCAATATTTTTAGGCTATTTCTAATTCACCTTTAAGGTTTCATGGATGAAGCACAGCGCTAAGTTTCTCAATACTAAAGCTATCAGTGAAATTAAATTATGGCCTGTACTACTCAAATCAACAATGTTTAAATAGGGCCTGTACCATGGTAAATTATTTATACAATAATTACCATGGTAAAACTAAAATTACCATCAAATCAAACTACTATGAGTTTTTTTGTTAGGGTAACCTGGCCTCTTTCCACCACTAGATGGCACTCTTTCACTAATAAATTAATGGAATCCGTCAAATGTATTAGTCTAATCTAGCATAAGAGAAGCTGCTCTGACATGGAGTACAATAACGTTAGCTGAAAAGACTTAACATACATAACCTACAGAGCTAATGACATTAGTCAAAACCATATAAAATAGTCAGCCAAGTGAAAAAAGCGAATGAGCTATACAGTGCAGAGAGAGAGTGGTGTGTTCATAGACAAGCATCTCCGTCCACACAAGCGTTTTAGCACCGTTTCAGAAATTATCTCCGTCCAGGCTAATACGCCTGAAAACGCATATCACGTAACCATTCACCTACACTGGGCATGCGTGTGCCGGTGTAAACAGGAAGCAGATTGTCTGCTCTGCTGTTACTTAAGGGCAGGTCCTGACAGTTGAGTAGAATTTTTTGCTCAATGCAGTTCACTCATATGAGCTGACAGAAATACACTGTAGGAATCGTTAAGGAGATTCGTCCGTCACACAAGTCACCCAAATTGATGTGAAAAAAGCGACATTCGATGAAAAGCGAACCCAATAACTTTATTTGAAGGTTTTTTTCTGCGCATGCCTTTTTGACTGAAATCTGTGAGGCTATTCCCCATTTCTAGTGTGACAATAAATAGAAACAGTAGCCTAACTCTACATGAAAAAAGCACACAGTAGGCCTCATAGCCTATTTCAAATGAACCGAACAATACATACATGTCCTGAACCCTGACTAGCGAACTGAACGGTTCGGATTTTTTACTTGAACCGTTCCATCCCTAGTAAACACACACAGTACGTTTTTAATTTCGCGATCTTCTTCCATTTTTAATTGACGTTAACTCAGTCAGGACAATGATTGACCGTTAAACTGATGGGCGTGGTTAGTTAGTTTGGGGTGTCTGTGACTGTGTGTGTGTGTGTGAGAGAGGGAGAACGAGAGCGAATCTCCTGCATGTAAACGTGGCCTGCTTTTAATACATAAATACATTACTAAAATGCGCAACGAATATCTCGATATAACGATATGGTCATCTGCCATATCGCACATAAAATGATATTCGAATATATCGGATATATTCAATTCATTACACACCACTAGTTGAATATATTGAAGAGTAACAGGAGAACAAGAGGGATGACATGCACTTCACATGTTCATCTGTTTTATTTAACAGCACATGATTAAACATTAAAACACAAATATAAAAAAAATCTTTTATGGCTTCAAAATTGAAAAGCAGGCTATGGCCATGGCACCCTTGTCTAATACTTAGTTGCAGCCTTGGCCAATGATGATGCCTCCAAATGCTTCTTGTAACCATCAATCAGTTTCCTGCACCTTTCTGCTGGCAGTTTCCCCCACTCTTCCAGTGCTTTGAGTGCATAGGCTCATCTGTGGCCACCACCACAATATCTGCACGGCCGCCACAAAATAAAAAGTTGGTCAATGTATAGAAACTGATCTAAATGGATCTCTAAAGCATCAGGTCATGTTCTCCGTCACTTGTTAACTTTTTCTCCAATATTGAATGTGGGATGTTACCGTCTGTGAATTGACGTTACCTCAGCTGCTAGCGAAGTCTACATAATAAACAAGACACTTAATCATACATTGACAAGTGGAACTGCAATGCGGTTTATTAGGAGTGAGAACTTAATCTGAACCAACTTCAGGAAATGACCCCAAAACGCAAGGGTTTATGGGAATGAGGAGATGGATGTTGACATCTGATAGCCAGCAGTTACTCATGCTTAGAAAGCCTGGCATAACAAAATGAACTGAGGGCAAACCGCAGCCTGGAGTGATGCTCACATTCAGCTATTTAAGATAGCAGACCGATCCATACTTAATCCACGGCCAAAACCTAATACAAAAATTTTACAAAAAAAAAATCGGCCAAAGAAAACCAACCTGTATTCACGCTAATACAATGAACTCTACAACTAACCTTACAAATGCCATTCTGGATGTGGGCGTACCAACGAGTTAAATACGTTAGTTTGAGATAATCAGTTGTAGCAATGAGATGTCATCCTGTTCACCTGCTTCTTCTGACATGACATAAATGGCCTCCAATGTTCATTTCACATGACACAATAGCCAGTTTATAACTATTAGTCGTATTAGTCTAGCGCTCTGCAGCAGTGCCGCCATAACCCTTCCATCTGATGAAAGGATGCGTTTCTGTATGTTGAGCAATGACAATGTTTTGTCTGATTTCATCACAGCGTGGGATTTGATTCCCTAGCATCCTTCATCGCCACCTCCACCCATACTGTGCTGCTGTGCGTCTGCCTTCGGTGGTGGTGGTGGAATCTCTAAGGAGCTTCAGTGATCTGGTAGGTAGATCTGGACCTCTCAACACCCACACACTAAAAATAGCAGCAGCAGCAGCCGCAGCAGCATGTTGACATACTGGAGAGAGCCAGCTTCCCAGTAGCAGCTCTGGGAACCAGGAGAGTTTGCCCTGTAGCATTACAAGAAGGGTGTGTGCGCATGCATGCATGCGTGCGAGCATGCATGCGTGCTGACCCAGCCTCAGGCCTACTGACACTGGCATCAGATTAGCTTTTCTCTGAACAGTAACATAGGAAAGTTATCAAAATATACCAATGTTTTTTGTTCACCACACCAAATAACTAAAGCGATTAAAGGTTTCATGTGAAGGAGTGTCATTTACAGTTATAGCCCATATATTTCTGTCTATGTCTAGTTTACGTGTCCCCAATATGTACAATATGTATATACATTTACTTATTTTTTGTCACTTTTAAAACTTTATCGTGTCAAATCTATGTTGAAATTAACTGCTGTCCTGGCTAAATAAGCAATAAGGCAATGGTGGAGACTTCCATTTCTCCCTGTGGGTGTCAGGTGATTGACATGAAGCGGAGCATATCGCAATCAGAAAGGATGTCAGTGGTGGTGAAACGTTTTGTCTACATCCTAAGTTTACATTGCGACACACACTCCGGCTGGCCTTGCTCATCCAATCAAAGAGCCTGAAATATTCTCTGAAACACTCAGGCACAATCAAATAACAATGAAGAAACTCTGACACAGCCAAATTAAGGCTTCATGTTTACTGTGATGAATTATCTACCTTGTCAACTCATACTGTACAAATGGCAGCAAATGGCTTCTTCTGAGGGTAGGAAAAGGAGCCCTGATATCTCCAACTACACTGACTGTGTGCAGACAGCACCAGGAATAATGTAGAGAGGGGCAACCTAGACTGCACAAACTTTAAAAAGAAATACTGGTATTATCTTTTCAAATTACCTATACACACACATACACACACATTTGAAAGAAACTTGAAATTAACTGAAGCTGCTAAAAGCTGCTGAAGCTGACATTTGATGAATACATCGGAGATCGGCTTGGAAATTGTTTTGCACATATTTTTGGTGGATTTAAAATTACTTTGATCTTTGGTCATTTAAAATGTAGCAGAGTGCAAGACATGAGAAAGCGCACACAGGGACATACATTGATGGTCAAATTGATTGTAATGTGTCTAGAGCAAAAAACACAGCCAACATTTCCCAAAGCCTTCCTCAAGTTGTGCTGGTCTTGTCCCATTACTGCTTCATACTGGGAATGCAACACCACCTCATGCTTTACTTTAAAATGTAGTAATGCCTCTTCCTTCCACACTTAAAAGATATTCAATGCTAAATCACATCTTTTGAGCTGTAAACATATGGGTTTCAATATGGTGAAACCTATTAATACTGGACACAACTTCAACATTGAAGACATCATTTCAGCAGGATGCTTTTCAAAAATATGTTTAATATCTCACCCTCCAGTTAAAAAATTCTAAATAAAAAGGACAATATCAGCAAACCAGTATCTAATCTTTCAGTCTAACCCAGAGAGAGAGACTGGTTATGGTGTATTTATCTGCCTTGTGATACGTGTGTGCTTGACAGTGGCTATGTATTCTGTGTGGGTGTGATGGGGTAGTTTATGCTGGAGGCCCCTGAGCACAAAAGCGTGGCGAGATGGTCTCCTAGCAACCATGGCCCCAGCAATTGACATGACCCTTGGGTGCTGCACATCTGTGGTGCGTCTGGAAACTGTATACCTGCTACAGACGGCACAATTACACACACACACACACACACACACACACACACACACACACACACACACACACACACACACACACACACACACACACACACACACACACACACACACACACACACACACACACACACACACACACACACACACACACACACGTGGATGGACATGATGCAAAATTATCCTAATAACTGCACCATGAGAATCACCGTCATGTAAATAGGCCTACAGCCTGTCAAGGTCATCCAGGGGTAGCCGTTGTACAGGACAACCCACAATGCATCTGTACATCCTCACAGTGTTGCAATGTTAAAATGATTCTTCTGCCATACGTTCCTTCCAGATTTTGTGCTCATAATCAGTATCTAAATTTGACTACGTTCTTGCCCAAAAATTAGTATTACAAACTCGTTATTTGATAGGATGTCAGGGTTTGGGGAAGGACCCATCTGCCACATATTCTCACTGCTTCCCTCGTGGTTATATGTAGGGTTAGACTGATGACGCTGATATTGTTTGGAGCTGCCCAGAGTCAATATTTTGATGACATTCTGATATGAAATTGTCTTTAAATTTGACAACTTTCATGGCAATTGTTTTTTGTTTTTTTTTACCAGTATTCAGACTGTATTATATAGAAGATATTGATGTTTTGATGATGAATTATTGGATTTTTGGACGCACCGTGTAATCATTTGGCTGCAAAACACTTGGATTATGCTGCTATATATATATATATATATATATAGCATAAAACGATATAGCCACCAAATTTGACATGATGTTTCTTCACAAACTTAGCTGGGAGTATATAAAAGCTTGTTTGAAATCTTTTGACATTGCTATTCAATGGGGTATTTTAGATGAATATACACGTATATACATTGTGTTTTGTAAATAATGAATCAAAAAACAAAATCTTGGCAAATCCCTCTGGCAATTACCAGCTATTTAGTTATTCATCGGCAAGAAAGAGGAAAATGGGTTCATCCTTCAAGTGCTCTGATGTGCAAGCTCATTTGAGTAATAACAACATAAATAAAAGTCATCATATCAAATGTGTTTGTATTTATACCCATATTTAACATGTCAAATTTCATTCTGATGGGATTAAAGGATTCCCAGTCACCTGTGGTGCCTCACCTTCAGTCATGCAGCATGTTTGATAGCCCCATATGTTACTATGCTACAACAGGAAACTCATGATAATATAAGCATGGCCTCCTCACTGTAATCAATAAATAATGTGATCCTCTATTGATCCACATTGGCATGATAAAATATAATCTATAGAGACTGCAGTATCTGCTATCAACTATCAAATAACTATTTAGTAACCATGGCAACACAGTGCACGTTGTTATTTTTCCTGTTTTGTTCTGTGATATTTCACCTTCTACACCAGTGGTTCTCAATCCTGGTCCTGATTTTCACCTGGCAAACCAGGTGAATGCAATTAACTACCTGGTCAGGAAGGAAAACCAGTAGGGCTGTAAGGACCAGGATTGAGGACCACTGCTCTAGTTCTATAGTTCACTATAGCACCTGTCGTTTTCCAATCACTTAAAATGTGTCAAAAATGGAAAATCAAGTTTCAAGCTTTATTTTATAGATACTTCAGGTTGTCATTGATGAACTGGAAGCAGAAAATGTATATGGTAAGAGTGACATTTTGGAGTTTTTCAGGGTTCCATTTTCCTCTACCCGTAGTCCTAAAAATGTCTGTGCAGGGTACCCACTTTTAAAACTTCATGGAATGTGTTGTGGAACAGATCCTGACCCACCATGTATCATGGAAAGTGACAACGACATTGTGAGGTTGTTGTTTTTTATTAAAAATCAAAATCGTTTGTTCTTGTTCGAGAAAACAAGACACAATCAGCTTTACAACATAGTGGGACCTACCTAGTTCTCACTGCCGGAGAGGGACACTATTTTCTGGGAGGGAGTGCACTGAAGAGTCCATAGGGAGGACTGATCTGTTTACTCTGAGTTTTCTCCAAGTTTAACAACTATTGCCTAATCTTATTACACTTCTGTGGGTTTGAGACGAGATGTTTTCTCTTGTGTTTTGAAACTGGTAGCTAATATACGAGGGAAATGCTTTGTTGTCTTACTGTAAAAGTTGACACTAAAGAAAGGAGACAGAGGGAAATGTGGAGGAAAGAATTTGTTCTTTACCATGTTTCATTGAAATATTTAGTGTTATTTATTGTTTTAAATGTCTTGGATTAAACGCAGTGTGACAAACTAACCATTCATCTTTGCGCCATATACATAGAGCGGGCAAAACATGGAAACCTGCTCTTTCCATGAAACAGACTGAACCAGGTGAATCCAGATGAAAGCTACTCAACAGTAGGGTTAGGGTTAGAAGGTGTGAAAAATGTTTTATTTATTGTACATTTATGCTGACATAGGTTTGGTGCCACTAAGGGCCCTGCCTTAATATATACATCTTGAATCAGCAGCACAACACACAGACTTTTTACTCATCACACTATTGGTTTTGGGGGTTTGTTTGTGGCTTTACGCTGCCTGAATACTAAGCAGCACAGTTGGGTCTGTCTGCACGACCCCTACAACCTCACAGCCTACACCCTGTGGGCCAATCAGAAGCATTAGTGGCAGTAAAGAGGGGCATGGCCTGGATTAAGAGGCCTGGCAGGAAGCTCTCTCTCTCTCTCTCTCTCTCTCTCTCTCTCTCTCTCTCTCTCTCTCTCTCTCTCTCTCTCTCTCTCTCTCTCTCTCTCTCTCTCTCTCTCTCTCTCTCTCTCTCTCTCTCTCTCTCTCTCTCTCTCTCTCTCTCTCTCTCTCTCTCTCTCTCTCTCTCTCTCTCTCTCTCTCTCTCTCTCTCTCTCTCTCTCTCTCTCTCTCTCTCTCTCTCTCTCTCTCTCTCGTCAGGTGTGTGAGCGTGATGCTGCTGAATGAGAGTGAATCTTGTTGGAAACTTTACTATTCTTGCTGTTTTCTTGGTTGTTTTCCCCCCGCACAATAAGGTAAGAGGAGTTTAATTTCTTTAAACTAGGTGAGTAAGTGATAATTGTATTGATCTGTTAATTGTATTGATCTGTTAATTGTTGTTAGTGTAGTGAGGATGGCGTCTCTCCCTAGCGGGGGAACGCCGTCCCTGTCTATCCGCCACGGGGTGAGGATAGTGTCGGAGCCCAAGTTTACTGTGGAGGAAGTTCTGCTGGCTGTCGGTCAGCAGGTCAGTCACGAGAACATCTCTTACGGCTCGCGCATGAATAAAGCTGTGGTTGTTTTTCTCCAGGAGGAGCGTTATGTTAATCTATTGATTGAATCGGGCATTTTTTTGAGCGATAGTTATGTGAGTGTAGCGCCGCTGGCGGTCCCTTCGACCCGGGTTACGGTGTCCGGTGTGCCGCCGTTCATCCCTAACGAGGCCCTGGAGCGAGAGCTGCAGCGGTTTGGGAAGTTTGCCAGCGCTTTCAAGACCGTGGGCCTTGGATGCAAGGACCCCAAACTGAAACACGTCCAGTCTCTCCGCAGACAGGTGTTCATGTTCCTGGACTCTCCCACTCAGACCCTGGAAGTCTCTTTCAGGGTGAAATATGACAACGGCCACTACATGGTATTTGCTAGTTCCGGTAGTCTGAAATGTTTTGAGTGTGGAGACGTCGGACACAAGCGGTCGTTCTGCCCTCACAGGCAGCAGACAGCGGGGCCTACTGCAGTCAGCACCCCGCCTCCAGACCCTGGAGCCGCGGAAACCAGGCCGTCCAGCTCCGAGGGAGCGGAGGGGCAGTCGGGACCGGCTCAGGTTGCAGGCTCTGATACACCCTCGGTGGTCTATGGGGCAGATAAAGAGGAGGAATCAGGGCCCAGTAGAGCTGTACAGGACAGTATGGGAGACATGGCTTCTCCGTCACCAGCCAATCAGGAGACAGATAGTCAGCCAGTTGTGGAAAGTTCTATCTCTTAATGGATAGCTTAAAAATAGGAACCCTTAACATCAATGGAGGCAGGGACAGGAACAAGAGGGCTCAGCTTAGGGAAGTAACTACAAACAAGAGTGTTGATGTAGTTTTTCTGCAGGAAACACACAGTGATAGGGCCAATGAGGTAGACTGGGGAATGGGCTGAAAGGGACAGTATTTCTTTAGTCATGGGTCTAATATCAGCCCAGGAGTAGGAATACCGTTTTCTCAGAGACTAAAGATCACTGATCTATCTTCATGTGAGGTAGAGCAGGGCAGGGTGCTAGCAGTGCAGGCAACCATTGAAGACACACTTAAAGCAGCATGATAGCAACTCCCTGCTAGTGTCAGGAGGAGACTGGAACTGCAACACAGACCTCAGGGTTGATAGAAATGGAGAAGAGCCCCACCCTCAGTCAGCCTCATCCCTGTCAAGCTTAATAAAAGAACACAGACTGGTGGATGTATGGAGAGAGAGGAACCCCGCAGTTCGACAGTATACATGGGTGAAGGTAGTGGAAAATAGTTTAAGCGCAGCGAGATTGGACAGAATATACAGTACTGTGCAAAAGTCTTAGGCACGTATAAAACAAATCCGTACAGCGAAGATGCTGTGATGCCGCCCCATCAGATCTGGATTTTCCACCAAAATGAACTTTCATATTTTGTGTATACTCTGCTTGCCCAAACTCGGCATCTATTGCACGTCCAACCGTCCTGGTAGGGGGATCCCTCTCTGAGTAGCCCCTCCCAAGGTTTCTCCCAATTTTCCAATAAGGTTTCTGTGGGAGTTTTTCCTTGTCCTCTGTGAGGGTCTAAGGCTGGGGGATGTCGTGTACTAATCATTTATTATTTTCACATGTTGGGCACTGTGAAGCCCTTAGAGACTGTAACGGTGAATAAGGGCTATACAAATAAATGTGATTTGATTTGATTTCAGAAATAATGAAATTAAAAGTTCCTAAATATCAACATTTGACTATAAAGAGCAGTAATGTAAAGAAAAAACAAAGAAAAACAAAGAATAAATAAAAATCTAGGGCAAAATTCATATTAACAAATCTGGGGTGCCTAGGACTTTTGCACAGTACTGTATGTAAATAGAAACCACAGCAACAAGGTGATGAAAGCCGAAATATCACCTGTCGGTTTCTCTGATCACCACATGGCTACAGTAAACCTGGCCTTGTCGATGCATAAAAGACGAAGCTGCCATTGGCATTTTAACACCAGACTACTGCAAGACATGGCTTTATGTGATTTCTTTTCTGTCTTTTGGGATAGATGGAGATTAAGAAAAATCAGTTTTGAGAGTCTAGCTCTGTGGTGGGAGGTGGGTAAAACACAAATACGTATTTTCTGTCAGCAGTATAGGGCACATTCAACAGATACAGAAAAAAACACTATAAAAAGGTTAGAAGAAGAAATCAGGTTACTTGAACATAACGCAATACATATGAATGATCATGGGATAGACAGGAACCTGGAGAAGAAGAGGGCTTTAGGTTATTTTCTCCAAGAGAAGGCCAAGGGGGCTTTAATCAGAGCCAGAATCACCACTCTGAGGGATATGGACGCTCCTAGTTCCTTCTTCTTTAGATTGGAACAAAAGACTAAAGAACAGAACCAAATGCTCCACCTACAGCTTCCCAATGGGGATATAACATCTGACCCAGCTGAGATGAGGAAGCTAGCCATGGATTTTTACATGGACCTTTTTAATGCAGTGGACTGTGACTCTTTTAGTCAGAAGGAGATACATGAAGGGCTGCCTAAGCTGAGCCCAGAACAGGCCACATCTCTCGATGGCAACATCACTTTTGACGAATTGTCCACAGCAACTCGGCAATTGTCTTATGGTCGCTCACCTGGAATCGATGGACTTCCTGCAGAATTTTATAAGCGTTTCTGGGGGCTGCTTGGATCGGATCTGTACGATGTGTTCAAGGAGTGTTTTAAATCTGGGACTTTACCTCTAAGTTGCACAAGAGCGGTTCTGTCACTGCTCCCAAAAAAAGGAGACCTTGGTCTACTAAAGAACTGGAGACCAGTTTCTAGAGACTACAAGATACTATCAAAGTGTCTTTCAAATAGACTGAAACATTATATGGACACCATTGTACATGAAAAGCAAACATATTGTGTATCTGAGCGGACAATAATGGATAACCTGTTTTTAATACGGGATATCATTGATCTATCAAATTTTGAAAAGCAAGATTTAGGGTTGTTATCAATTGACCAAGAAAAAGCGTTTGATAGAGTAGACCACAAATATCTGTTCAAAAGACTTGAGACCTTTGGTGTAGGTAAAGCTTTTATTTCTTGGATCCGGTTGTTGTACTCAGGGGCTTCTGTCATGTTAAAGGTGGGTGGTGGACTCAGTCGGCCAGTTAAAGTATATAGGGGCATAAGACAAGGCTGCCCGTTATCAGGACAGCTCTACTCTTTGGCTATAGAACCTCTACTAAGCAAACTTAGACAGAACCTACAGGGGTTGCCTCTAAATGGTGGTCAGGAAGGGAGCACTGTAGCTTTGTCTGCATATGCAGATGATGTAACAGTGTTCATTAGAAGGCAGGAGGATGTTCAGGTTCTCATTCAGAACCTGACATTGTATGAGAGGGCATCATCTGCCAAAGTCAACTGGGCAAAATGTGAGGGATACTCTGTAGGGCAATGGCAGGGGAAAGACCCACCTGAGCTACCAGGAGGGGTAGAGTGGAGTCAGGTAGGTATGAAGTGTCTAGGCATTTTTTTTAGGCAATGCGGAGCATGAAAAGAAAAACTGGGTGGGAATAGTGGAGAAGGTGAGTGCCAGATTGTCTCGATGGACCTGGGTCCTGCCCCAGTTATCCTATTAGGGGGAGAGTCCTGGTTGTGAATAACCTGATTGCCTCCACGCTGTGGCATCGGTTTACCGTGTTGGAACCAACGGGTACGGCGGTCGAAGAAATCCAGAAGAGATTGGTGACCTTCTTCTGGAGCGGACAGCACTGGACCAGGCCGGCAGTTCTGTCTCTGCCAGTAGCTGAAGGTGGACATGGCCTGATTGACCTTCGCAGTCGTATTACCGCTTTCCGCCTTCAGACAGCACAACGGCTTCTCTACAAAGAGGGCCTAGTCTGGACAGGTGCAGCACGTTTGCTCTTACACAGTAAAGAACCTAGGTTATGACAAACATCTCTTTTTGTTGAAGTTGGAAGGGGTTGACCTGTCCAGAACCTATCCTTTCTACCAGTCAGTTCTACGGGCGTGGACTGCAGTCCTGAGGATTGAAAGGGATACTGCTCGTTTCTATGGCCAGGTAGAGGAGGAACCACTGTTCCACAATCCCCTCATACCAGCGAGGGTACTGAACTCTGTGTGTGTACAGAGAACATTTATTAGAACTGGACTTACCAAGCTGGCCAACCTGAGGTCAGGTAATGCTTGGAAAACTGCTACAAGACTGAGTGAAGACACTGGGATTAAATCAACTTGTTTTCTGCAGAAACTAATAGATGAGGTGGTGTCTTCACTTCCCGGCTCCTTCAGGAGGGCATTGGGAGGGAGGGCTGTCCTGGATGGTCAGCTGGTCTTCCCTTCTCTGGCCATCTCTGCTACAGTGGAGGAGCAGCAAGATGAGGTGGGGTCACTGCTCTCATTCAAGAAACCACAACTAGAGGACTTCTTGGGAACATCAAAAAAAGACTTGTACATCACTAGTGTGAAGGTAGGCCATCTCTGGCCGGGCTGCAGGAGTCGAGGTGGTCGGGTGTGTTTGCACCAGGTTCTTCCCCAAGGGGTAGCTGGAGATCCCTGTACAAGCCTCCTATAGAGAAACGCACTGCGGATCTCCAGTGGAGGATTGTCCATGGGGCTGTGGCTACAAACAGACATGTGGCTCACATCGATCCTACAGTAGAGAGTAGCTGTGCTTTCTGTCAGGCTGAAGAGACATTAGAGCATCTGTGGTTGAGGTGTCCAAGGCTCACTGATCTGTTTGAGGTGTTGCAGAGATGGTTTAGTGGTTTTGGGGAAACCCTGGATGACATCACCTTTATCTTTGGCCCTAAATACAATGCTGCACACCGGAGACGAGTGTGCTTACTCAATTTCCTTTTAGGTCAGACAAAAATGAGCATCTGGCTAACCAGGAGGAACAAAATAAAAGGGGTGGGCTCAGTTGCTCCTGAGCTGATGGTTAAGGGACTTGTGGCAGCTATGTAGCGTAGGGCAGGAGTCACTGGCCTTGTCTTTTTGAGTTTGGTCTTATGAGGGAATGCTAACAGCAATACAGTGTTATGTGTCTTTTATACCTTTTATTTTATTTATCTGAAATTTTGTGATGCTCTGACTGTTTTCTGTTTTTGTGTAATACTATGATATGTTAATAAAGGTATGGTTAAAGGTCTCTCTCTCTCTCGCTCGTCTTCATTCATTCAGGGTTCTCCAAAGGTTGATTACCAGGTGTTTCAAAAGTAGGTATACAATGTAAACATAAACAAATGTAATAACAAACAAAACAAAGCAGTCATCTTTGTCATCTAATTAATCTTATTAATAATCTTGTAATGTATCTTGTAATGTAATTACTTCAGTCATAATTCATTTAGTCATTCTAACTAAATAATTCAACATTCAATTGATAATATTAAGAATGTATGCCTTTTTTAGTACTAAAAATTATACTTTTGGAATAGTATATTAAAAAAATATACCTACTTTTGGTACAGAGTATATTTGAGCAAATTAACAGCCACAAAAGTAAACGTTTTTCTTGTACAGAGTTTGGGTGCTGTGATGCACTGCTGGTGTTTAAACCTGGGATTTCTGGTTAAGGCAGTTTAGATCATTTTTTTTGTATTGCTGTCAAACCCTGAAAATGTGTTATTGAACAACAATATTCACAATTCATTGCACGGTGGTTGGTCAAATGGCTCACTCAAGTGACTGACTCGAACTGAATTGGAAAGAAACAGAGCCCAATGATGGACGTGATGTATGGTGGGATAGCTCAGTTGTCATTAGCTGTATGCTAAATTTGCTTCATGAATGTCAAAGTTGATAGATGACGCTGCTTTTATTGAACTCATCTCGCTGCTTTTAGTTTTTTAATCCATAATGCCGCCAAACGTTTGCCTTGAGATCTGCTGGCGCTGGCCTAATGGCACCCGCTATTATTGAATTGAATTATTGAACAGGCATAGTTTGGTCAAGTTGGGCCTCGGCACTGTTCAGTACCACATAAAAATGATTGGCTGGTGACTGGCATGTGGCATAAGGACTGCTGGATTTCCCATGATGCTGAAACCAACTTCCACCCTGACCCCCTGCCCCCCAAGGAGGAAAGAAGTGTCAGCGAACGTTTTTGCTGACATCCCTCCTTCCTTTCCTCCCTGAATCTGTCCATCACAGCATCCCTCCCTCTTATGATGTGCAACCACATATCATATCTTGTCTGTTCTGCTGCCAGTGCCCATGACGGTATCATTTAAATTTAATCTCATCTAATGTCTCTGCTTGTTTTCCTGACTCTCTCTTGGTCTGTATAATTGCCACTCACAATGAAATCTGGCATGGGAGGGGGAGGGAGCTATTAATCAGTCTCCTTCCATTTGTTCATTTATCCTTTAGTTAATCTTGTTACGATACCACAATTTGTACTTAAAAACTTGATACCACTGCGATACCATGGCAAACAGGGAAAACCATCTGGCGATGTGTTAAGGCCGAGTTATACTTCCACGTAGCTATGCAGAGAAGGGGTCTATGGGTAAGTGTAGCACGCAGACGCTTGCACAAAATCTCAACAATGCATTGTGCATAGCTGCGGTCGTGTGCGTCAAACAAACACTTATTGGTTGAGTAGGGAAGTATAGCCGGTAGCGTTAGGGGTTTGGCCAAGACCAAAAACAGAACTAAAACTATGGAGTGAATATGATGCCAAGACAATTTACGCATTTTTAGTGAATCACAAATGTGAATGAAGTTTTGTGCACAGCAATCATAACGTACGCGTGTTTTTTCCGAGTCACAAATGTAAAAAGAAAAATGTGTGCACAGCAAAAAAGATGTGTGCACAGCAAAAAAAGATTTGAACACATCTCACAAGGACAAATCCTGTCTTGTGAGTCGTGAATATGCATTTGTCAATATGCACGCATGTGTGGATCTCAAGTTGTGGAGACACAAAACCTCAAATGGTTTTGGCACTCTATTTGCGTGTACCATGAGGAAAAAATCCACACACATATCCACCAATCAAAATGAAGTTGCCGCCAGAGCTCATAACCAATCGGTGAGCAGCAACTTTATGCGCGACCACTGGAGCATAAGTGAAGGTCTACAGCGCAACTGGACATTCATGCAAGTATGGCGGAAGCGCAGGAGGAGAGTGATATCTAATGAAAATGTATTCATGCCGAGTAGGAATTATTAAACCATATTATCTGTTATCAGTCGCTTGCAATACACATAACGCAATTGGTAGTAATGAAGGCTAGGACCAACCTTATGCAAGCTACATTGTTAGCTAGCTAGTAGCCCAGTAAACATCGCGCCCGTGTTTACATCGTGGCTGTGATACATGAGCGGGCCAGCAGCATCGTTTACTGGGTTAGCTAGCCAGTTACCTTTCCCTCAGCCTTTCATATTGACATTTCTAATAAGCCTAGTAAGTTCCATTCCCAATTCTTTCATGTCACAAACCAGCAAACAGGGAAGGTTGCTACAATCACTATCTCCATGATTTAACGATCGCTAAATTGCAGTGCCATTACTAACAGTTGCAAACATGATTTGATTTCTATGAAAGGCACACTCACAACTAACATGTTGTACATCACTACTGTTTACACATTTCAGTGTCTATTAATTTGGAGTGTCTGTTTTATAGAAGCTTGACTCCAAAGTTAGTTTGGTGGCAAATAGTTTAATGGTGTCCATTTCTATTGTATGCTGGTGTTTAACTTTGTCTTTTCCTGACCTACTGTAGATGCTGTTACGCAGAGAACTTTTAGAAAGATTACAAGCACGCCTCTTGCATGTACTCGAACAAGAGCCAATGGACCTGGATTTTTTAGAGTTTACCTATCGACAGGACATGGTCTTCATCAGTGCTTTACCAGGGCAAATTAATATTGCTGAAGAAATTGTAAACAGTCTAGCTGAGCTGATCAATGCTGTTGGACAAAGACAAGAACTTCAGCCTGTGGTCACTGAGGAGCTGAGAATGGGCCCTGGACGTCCTCGGTTATATCTGGATGAAGGCCATCTCCGGCATCTCTTGAAAATGCAGCTTCCTGTTCCCACTATTGCAAAACTGACAGGAATTTCCAGGCGTACCATATTCTCCTTAAATTAATGTAAATGAGTGAAATGGTTTTATGAATGTATGCTGCATTTGGTTTCACTATTTCAGAGTTCGTGGGGACCACGGCGTTGAGAATGTGGATGTGGCAAGGTGTATGTTCACCATCCAGGGGACTGGTGTAGGGAGCTTTATTGCAGGCAAGAGTGTCCACAATCAATGGTATGTTCACCTGGCATATCCATCATTACAAATGTAAAACGTTACCATTTTAACTGTACTTTCTACCTTTTAATAACATGAGCATTAAAAAAAATGTTTTGCTGTTTTTGTATGTCAATACTGATCCTATTTATGTTACATAATAGAGCTGCTGACAGCATTCATTGTTTTCTTGCCATGTCTATTCTTGTATTGAAAGGTTGTGGAGAGACGTATGGATGGGTGTCACTCACACATTCTACAACGTCCTGCACTCCTTGGAGGAGGAGGGACATCTGGACCTCAATGACAGTTGCCACCTGTTCTGCTCCCACTACGTCTTCCTTCCTCATCTCCAAGCAAGCCTTGATGTCTTCTGTGATGGCTGGGATGATCATCCAATGAGATCAGAAGGACACCCAATCAGTTGTGGGAGATTGGCCAAATGCAGCATCCCATGATGGACCCAGACATTTTTGAGGTTATTCTTTTAACTCATAGGCATATCCATATCAGTTGAGTGGAACGTCCACACTAATGAAAGGGCTTGTAGTTTATTATTTAAAAAGGCATTTACTTACCTAAATCCAAGAATAATGTTGAATAACTGTTAATTTTGAAATCTCGTTTATGTTGCTTTAGGAATTGCAGGTTCCCCACATCAACTGGGAAGACTACATACTGAGGAGCACTCTGGTGTCACTGTACCACAAATTGACAGTCTGCTTACTGAAGAGCAGATGAGTCAATTGAGAGCAACACTTGATCCCATGGGACCATCTGACTCCTATGGAATGGACATTTATGAGGCGGTGTTACACTTCGTAGAATCTCTGACCACAGTGTAGTGATCTACACCAGCAGTACCCAACCCAGTCCTCAAGTGCCCCATCTACCTACAAACTACAGCAAGTAGTTTACCAGGCTATTGTCCCTCTAGAGGTGACGTTGAAATGGGATTTCAGCTTGTAGAATACACTTGGTGAAAGAATCAAACATTTATAAAATTCAATATTGAATTCAATTTTCTGCAACGGAACTGAAGTAGTATTGAAATTTCAAATTTCATTTATTGTGACAATGCTATATCAGCTACAGACTTGGGGAAATAATGCATTCTGCCATTTTCAAAATTACACTCATTAGTCCAAAAGAGGGCACTACAATTAAAGGTCAAAACAAGGTGACATGTTTGTTCCTGGTTGAGGCGGGGCTACATCATTCGTGGGGGAAGATGTTTACTGTTGCCTTGTTCTGCTTTGTTGTCCCGTCCCCTCCCCCCCGCCACCAGCAAGGGGAAAGAAGGAGGCGGGAAGGAAGAAGGGAAGGATGGAGAGAGGTTAAGGAACAAAAATATGGGGGAGCCGGTTAATTGTGTACAAATCAAAGTGCTCCCCACTCAGCCTCCTGTCTCGCTCCGCTGCCTCCTACCCCGCCCCACCCCACCCCCCAACAAGAACAATGCCTGACGGGGGACGTTTCATTTCCACAAGCTGTCAGAATCCTAAGTGTGTATGTGTGCGTGCGTGTGCATGTGTGCGTGCGATCCGCACATAAGGCTGATTAGTTCTTCAACAGCAGCATGGCTAATTAAAATTGCCTCCTGCTTGTTAACAATTCCTCCCTCTTCACCAACTCCCCCGTCCCACCCCACCACTAAACTAAACCTCTCCAGCTCCACCATAAATACTGTGATTCATGGCTAATACATCTTGCCAAAAACACACATGACCTTCAATGAACCAAATGTTATACACACACACACACACACACACACTTAGGTTAACGAATTCACATAGTTCACAGCTCATTACATTCACACAATTCCCCCATCTACCTCTTATTTTATATTTTACACTTTATATTTTACTAAGTGCTCTTATTGTACATAGTGTGTTGCTTTATACAAGAGCTCTACTGTAATTACTGTAATTATTGTAATTTTTATATTTCTTTCGCACTGTAAATATTGTGCTGGTTTTTTACTGTTAAATATTTTGTACTATGCCCTTTTGCACATTCCCATGAGCATTGCCACTTTGCATTTCACTGCATGTATATGTATGTGACAAATAAAACTCTTGAATCTTGAATGCAAAAAAAATGCAGCAAAGTAAACTTTTCCACTATGGTTCGGACAAAAGAAGATGAACTGTAGGTGTGATCGCACCCTTAAATAACCATCATTGTACAGAAACCTTACAATTAAGTCCTACAGTAGTAACCTAACTATGTAAACAAGTTACAAAAACACACATTTGGGCTAACACAAACTGTAAAGCCCAGTCTGCCATGTTTGTTTTTTTCTATAAAAGAGATTAAATTCCGTAATATGAGGGATGGCATATTTGCAGCGCTTTTTACCGCCCTCCCTCTCTAACATAGAGAGTAGAAAGTGGTAAATGGGACATGACAGGCTGACAGGCAGAGCTTAGTGTGGGCAGCAGCACTGAGGCTGAGCAAGCAGGAGAGAGGAGTGGGAGGGAATAAAAGAGCATCAAGAAACGAACAAACAAGGCAGAACAACGGTTTAAAATAATGTCAACCCACCCAAGGGGGTGTATATATATATATTAACCAATAGCTATATACAAAAATAAAACAGGGTCAGTGTAGTGTAGTATTGAAGCAGCGCCAGCGAATCTCAGGGCAGATGTTTGGGTCCATTTTGGATTTTGGTGGAGCAACATGAACTAAATGAAATGAATAAATGTCATCTGGAAACTGTCAATCTGTATTAAAATTCTGTAATAGCCTAATTAGACACCACTGGGATGTTAAACGTCACAGAACTGGGCCTGTTTACTGGTGTTCGAATCTAAGTTCTCTCACTCTCACATGGTGTTGAACTTTCCATGTTATTACAAATTATTTCAGTGCACTACAGCACACAGAGATGCACATCATTGACAGTCAATTAAGTTAATTAATAAAGACAAAAAGGAAATGTGTTCCCTAATTCATATCAATAATGCACATAATCATGTATCACACTAATAAAAGTCTACACTGAATAGTTTGTATCAATTCACTGCAAATGTTATATTATTTTATGTAATCTACATGATTTCATCTCATATTCTGTGTATAATACATATTTTATTTTATTTGGGAACCAAATCATAATGAACAGGGTTTGAAACTGCCAAGTGCCAGTGACAGTTAGGGTGACATATTTCTATGAAAAATAGAAATATGGCAAGCACTGGCACCCGCCAGTGCTTGACGGGTGAGCTGAAAAGTTCATTTCGGTAATGAAATGTACAATGACCCATGGTAGTGGATCAGATGATGCGGTCCTTGACAGTACCCACCCCTAATCACTGTCAAGCAAAGTTTGGTACTACAGCTTGGTTTCCCCAAACATATACAGGAACAATCCACCCTTCAACACGCAAAAAACAGCTGTTGGCGATGTACCTTTCATTTCTGGGCCAGTTTGGTTTAATATCATGCCAGTTCTCGGAGGCTTGCCCAAAGTCATTCTGGGAAATGTAGGAAATCAATAACTAAAGTAGAAGTAGACAAGGCATGTTGAGGGTAAGTGGGCACAGCAAAAACTGAGTCACAACACTTCAGAAAATACCTCCTGGGATGCATTGAACGTCAAAAATTGATAATATCTGAGTGTGGATATTTCCTTTAAACTGCCATTTGTTTTGTTTTCACTACTCATCTTCAACTGTCGTGGAACAAAAAGAAGTGAGAGAGACTGAAATGATCAGCATGTTCCAAAAATATGTTCAATCGTGCTGTTTTGATCATTTTTGATTAGTTATCATTTCATATTGTTATCTGGTAAGGTCCAACTAATGCTAATGTTTACCAGCTAAAAGGGAACTGCAATAGTAATAAATGAGTCTACGAACAAATAAATCAAAAGAGTGGTGGTAAGCAGTACAGCAGTATGGTATTAATGCAGCAGCAGACATGCAGTACTTGATTAGTGAGGCAGTGATATATTGTTAAACTCAATCTAGAGCACCAGCCTCCCTGACAGTGCTGACTGACAGCTCTGCCCTATCCTGTTAAGAGCAGTGGAGGCTGGTGACTCAGAAAGCTGCAGAGCTGCTAAAGGTTTAGCTTGGAGCACCAGAGCCAGTGATCTACCAGGGACATGTGGATGATTTTGGTGTCCATGTTCTCATCACATAATGGCTAGGTTGACCAACTAGAAAATCTCCCAAAAACTTGCTGTATTCCTGTCAGAACAGCTTGTACTGACCTGTAACTGCCTGTCAGTGTATCAACCGCCCTTGGTTGTGACTTACTTACACAGCATAGTAGGTCAGTGGGTTGAGCCGAGGTGATTGCAGTGTTGTATCAATACCAACCACATTGGAGCCATGCCGAAATGAGACCTATTATTTTGTGTGTGCGTGTGTATGTGTTTAGAACAGTCATGGCTGCTTTGCCTACTTCTGCTGAGGTGGGCCATGTTGCGTGATGCTAGTCTACTGAACTTCTATGTCACACCATAGCCCTGCATCATGCATGTGGCATTGTGTTGTTCCTCTCCTGTCCCCTGACATGGCCTTGATGCTGAATGGCACCCCTCACACTCACACACACAACATCCAGTTACAAAGCAGAGCAATTACAATGCAGCATTACAACTGTGTCCAAACAAATGATTTCACATTTGCAGAAGCACTGATTGCTAAATACCTATCAATCTCTGTTCATCACTCATTTTGAGACTTTGTTGTAGCTTTATTGTGTGCATGTGTGTCTCTCAGAAATTTGGAAAAATAAATACTGCTTTTCATCATCTATATCTCCTGATCCCTGAGTCACACTAACATGAGTGATGTTGTTGTCAGACTCGGGATAGAGTCTCCTATTGATTTGTGATGTCATTTAAACTCATCCCCCTTTCCTGCTTGGCTCTGACAGCTAACCACGAAACAGTACAATATATTCGCTAATCTCTAGCCAGACCCAATACACACGTGTGATATCAAACCTTCAAGGCAATTGCCAAGAAAAAGAAACAAAAGGGTGAAAGCACACATCAAAACAGCAAGGCAGGGGAGGTGCAGTTTATTTCATATAGTACTTGTGTTTTTAAATCAAGGTGGAAAAGCCTATGAAACATAATTTACACCATAATAATAACAGCAACAACCTACCTAGTAATAATAATAAAACGTCCATAAAGAATTGTGTGACCAATTAAAATGTCTCAATAGAATCAGTTCAGGTTAAGGGCTTGCCATAGACAACCAGTGTAGTTTTGATCAATGATGCAATAAATATGTAATCAAACATAACCATCATTTCAGAGGTGTACAACTGGTGATATCTGATTTTTGATAAAAGTTCAATATCAGAACCATTATTCTAAGTAGGGCTTTGGAGCTAGTGGAAACTGCTTGGTGGCAGATAAAAATTTCTTTGTGCAGGAAAATTCTTGCAAATGCATTTCCACAGTATGCCATTGTAGATTCACTGTTTCAAAACACATCAAAAGTTACCATATACTTAAAACCTTAGACTTGCCCTTGCATGTCTTATTGCACCTGTTTTTTCTTTTTTTCTTTTATCCACTAGCCAGTGTCTGGTAGATTAAGTAGGCTGCCCTACTTAAAGTTTCCATGATAATGAGATTTCATATTAAAACAATTTATTTAAACAATCTACGGTGCTGAGATACAGATAAGATACTGGGAGTGGTCATGGGGAGCCTTATTTAATGTTTTCCTTGGTTATGAGATTTCAAATCAAAATGATTCATTTTCAATCCATGTTGCTACGCACGGTGCCTGAGTCATGGAAAGAAAAAAAAAAGGCACATCAGATGTTAACAGAGGGCAGTGCATTAGCGTCACTGTGGGAGCCCACTTCATAAAGGCTCTGTTAACTGGTGATGCTAACTTTGTTCACCCGCCACAGTGGCTGGAGGGCCCAACAGATTCACCACACACTCCTCAAAATCGCCCGCATTTGTCAGGCAGGCGAGTCTTTTTTTCCCCCCACCCTGTCTGTAGTATCTGTGGAATAGTTTGTTCATGTGGTGTGGCCCTAATCTTTAGCCATTAGTTCCTATGTGGGCCTGGCCAAGGGCTGAGAAGAGGGGGTGGGGCAGAGGTTGGAGAGGAGGGCAGAGGGGGAAAAACAAGGGTAAAGTAATGGAGGAATGATTGAGAGAGCCAACACTATGAGAGAATATTGACAGGCTGAGCAGTGGTGCTAAGAGAACACAGGCTTGGTGGGAACAGTATATCTCTTCCAGTGGTTTGTGGTCTGAAATGAATTTGACACAATGTTGTATCGAGCTCTTTGGTTCCATTGTTGGATGCAGATTGCTCATGATGGCTGCAGCAGAGCACGTTCAAGTTTGAATGTGAAAGTGAGCAGCAATAGCAGCGTATTGACTGGCATTGACAGCGGATGGAGGGAGAGAGGGAGGGAAATATAGGGAGTATTGACAGATGAAGAGAGGGAGCAAGAGCACTTTCTCTCTCTAATAGGATTATTGTGTAAATGTGTTTGTCTGAAGAGCTGCCCCTAGCGGCTCCAAAATGTATGTGTGTGTATGTGTGTGTGTGTGTGTGTGTGTGTGTGTGTGTGTGTGTGTGTGTGTGTGTGTGTGTACCTAGTGGTAGAGAGACCATGTTTTTTTGGACAGGAATGTTTGTCAGCTTCAGGAGTGTCTCAGCCTGGACCTTAGGCCCATTCTGATCTACTGTAGTACTACTGTTGTATCCACTTTTCCTCAACTTGCCTTCTACTTCAGTAAATTTCCTGAATGCCTATTGACAACCCCCAGAGAAAGGATGTGAACATGTTGATCACATTTGGGCATATGGGTATCACATACTAGCTAGCCAAGAACGCTGGGTAGTGTCTATGTTTTGTCACTGCAAAGCATTGTGGACTACTGAGGCTACTGTCAGTGGATAAAATGTGTTACTCTGCCGATGGATTTCTCCCTGTATGATTGTTGAACGTTGGTGCAAAAGGGTGACTCCTTGATTTTGACACCAAAATGTTTTAGATAGCTTAAAAAAAATTCTGCCATCAAATCCCATTGCATTTGTTTTTGCAAGTGTTTTAGGGTGTTTTTATTCTTTAATGACACATCTTGTAATCTATCAATTCAACCAATATGTGGGTTGGTCATCACCTTAGGAATGATGGTAACCTGTGTGGGACACATGGTAAACCAATGTACTGCGAGCCAGCTTTGCAACAAGACACACAAAGATTTGGTTTTTATTATTCAGTGGAAGCAAGGGATGCATGATGAATGTTTCACTAGGCTGCATAAAACCATCATATTCCATTCTATCATTATTGCTTTTTATATAACTGCATAGTCAAGTGTAGCAGTGGTTGTCACAGCAGGCTTAATTGGTTTGAGTCAGACTGTGGGGTGGGCCGACCTGTTAATGGCTATGGGGAAGAGCGAATGATGACTGAATACATTGCACGCAGTTGCCGTGGGAAGTGCCTTTGGGAAAACTGGCAATGGAAGGTTTTATTCAAGTCTCCCCCACACCAGCACAACCTGCACAGTAATGCTGAAAACAGGGCCTATTTGAGTTACGAGGTGGGAAATCCTAGGGAAAATGACAAGAGTATGTGACAGATATGACAATGGCTTGGTAGCTCAAGCTTTTTCAACCACGTGTTGAACATCTGATAGAACATATGAGCCAACTACCCAACCCTACCCATGGCCCACACTTTGGATCAAATGTCACTCTGGGCTGGTAGAAGTAGTGGAGGCCACGTGTGGGTTGGTAGATGGCAGGTGGGGTGGGGGTGCTGGGGAGTTACTGAGAACTTGTTATTGATGTTTCATTTAGCGAGCCCAGTAACTCATATTTTTTTCAGGCACTAAAGTCTCTGAATCTAGTACGTATAAGCTAATGACATTGCAACATACGACATAGCTAACTATCTGATTATCGAGGCAACATTTAACAATCTCTCTCCATTGGTTTGTGTTGGCAAAAGCCCCATTCGGACGGGATTAGTTTTACAGGGTAACGTGGGTAATGGGTTATTCCGGGTCAAATCACCCGAAGAGTTAAACCTGACCACCTCAGATTTTAATGAAACTTGGTATGCTTGTTGATTTGGATCCCACACCAAATCTCACAATCTGACCAGTGGTTTGGGAGATACGGACCCTCAAAGTTTGAGATTTTGTGCAAAAAGGGGGGCCAACCTTTGAATCTCTGTCAAGTTCCCTTTCCAACACTACCAATTCTTTGAAGATTGGCCCAGTAGTTCCTGAGATATGAGGGTCAGCAGCCATGCCTCTTTTTGCACAAAATCTCAAACTTTGAGGGTCCATATCTCCCAAACCACTGGTCCGACTGACCTGAAATTTGAGATTGAGACCAAGTTTCATCTGACCTCCCCTAGAGAAACTAATTCCGTCCGAATGGGGCTAAAGACAGTGCACCAAAACATGCTTTTGGTGCTTGGCAGTATTAAACAGACATATCCTGTAGCTAAACATAAACATTTCACATTGTCTAGGTTTGGCCAATTAATCATAGGAACAAAATGGAATGAAAAATACAAGGTACATTGCCAATACCTGTTGTTAAACAATGATTTTTCCTGTAACACAACTCAGTATTTCGCTAAAGAATAGGTCAGACAACAAAACTGTTCAAAACTTGTCCTACAAGATTACAGCACCAAAAATAAATCCACAACAAAATTGTACTTGCTGAGCTGTTAATTTACCTAGGTGGGCCATGCAAATATATCACTGCACTAATATTCATGAGCACAGGCTGTGATGTCCTGAAATATCCGATATGTATGCTTATCTATGCTTGTATGTCCCATCCATTCTGACAGGTGTTGTCCCATTATACAACTGAAACCAGACATAAGAGATGAAGGGGTCATGTAAGAGCAGCTTCAGACGTCCACTGGGATTTGTGGGCAAGCTGTACACATTTCTACATCGCTACCAAGGTGTGTGGAACAGCAAGGGCAGAAAGACGACAGAGACATGGGGGACTGAGCTACTGTGCTTGCTGTACACCAATTACTGCTGTATTGCGATCTTCCAAACTAAAAGTCATAGCTAGTCCTGCAGAGATTCCACCTTCTCCTTTGAATTGTAACATTAAAGGAAAAATCCACCCCAAACACTAAAACCCTCTTAAAAACAGCTATTGGGTTATTTGGGTATGTACTTATCAGGTATCTAGGTGTCAGGTCATGTACCTTGGATTTCTGGGCCCATTTTGTTGTTTGGTGCTGTATTTTTCTTATTCTCACAGATAACTGGCCAAATGTAGACAACATCGAGATATTTCCAATGCAGCTACAATGGAGTTTGATAGCAGAAAATGTTTCAATGACCTAAAACATCAACGTCAGGTTTTGGTGTCAGTGTCTCAGGGCATCTTTCAAGACTCACTATTTTGCACCGATGTTCAACAATCATGCAGGGAGAAATCCTTTGTAGAAGAGGAAGAGATACCAATTTTTCCACTGACAGCAGCCTCAATAGACCAGAATGCACTAGAGTGAGAAATGCTGTGTTTTGTGTTATGTTTAACCCACAGCTGAATGATCACACTTTCAAACTTTCTGTCCATACACCCACCCCTTTGATTAAAAGCAACAAGTTCATACCCCTCTTCTGGGAGTTGTCAAAAGGCATTCTGGGTAATGTAAGAAAGCGTTAATTCAAGTAGAAGTGGATGAGGCAGTTAGAAGGAAAGTGGGTACACCAAAAAAGTAAATACACCAAAAAAGTAAATGACAACACTTGATCACACAATAACTGGAATGCGTTGAACATCACAGACTGATGATATGTAACAATGTAAACATCCAAGGGGGGGGATATGTCTTCAAAGCCAGTGCATAGAGACAGCAGTGTCCATCTATCCTTGCAGTGATCCTACATATGAAATCACTTGTAGTCCGCCTTGCTCACCACTCAGAGTGGGAAACCCATGATAAGCCAAACTAAATTAAGAGACAGTCAGTTCCCTTGCACTAAATTACATAATGTCGCCCCTTTTCCCGGTTCTGAAGAAGGCGAGTAGCCCACGGACACACACTTCATCAACCAGGACATTGGCGTGCTCATGGCTAGCCCAAACAGTCTCAAGATGTCGCTCAATTCACTTGCATTTACGTGCATCTCGAGTCCGAACGCAACCAACGGAAAACCTCGGAGGAAACAGTGTGTGGCCGGTGAAAAACTGGTTCTGGTGTGAAACTTTCCTCTGAAGTAAAAACAAAAACAAAAAAAAAACAAGCACTCAAGAGTTCAACTTCCTGGTCAAACTCAAATTAGAAGGATCTCAGACACAGACCACATTACGTCCAAGTCAAGCTTTTACCCTATTGTGCAGGTACTGTAGGAAGAAATGGAAGCCATATCTTTAAAAAAAAAGTCACATCAGGGGAATATTCAGGACCAATGTTTCCTCTAAGCTGATAGTTTGGTGACCTGCATCTATAAGTTAGCGCATTTACCAAATAACAATATCTTGTCAGTCATCAGTCATTTCGGGTGACTGATAATAGACGTAGGGAGTTTTAATGGATTGACATCCATGACCTGTTTGAAAGGACTCTCATAAACATGCTTGAATTCAAAGCCCTCAGGAGAAAACCTCCAGCGATTGTGATTTGCATAAGGTTGAATGACCCCTGCAACACAAATTTAACAGCCATCAATTATTAATTTAGGCTAATGAGCTTGCTTGCTGCTGGGGAAGAGCTGGCTTTGTCCATTATAATCAACACCATGCCGCCCACAGCCTCCATCAAAAGGCAACAGACTAAATGAGACACTGAGACACATTTTTACATCTTATGCTTTGCACTGCTACATAAGGTGGAGCTGGGATGGCACTGGACTGGGTCCTTCCCCATACCCCGTTCAAAAATCGGGCCGTTTAATGTTCCCTTGCTTATCATCAAGGTTACACACCTGGTACGACATGACTTAAACACACGCACAGAACAGCGAGGAGCCTCTCTTCGGCATGCATTCAATATAACAAGCAGCACTTATTTCAATAAAATTTCCACTTTTATAATTGGTTCGCCTCTTCTCCCACCAAAATACACCCCGATGGGCGGTAGCGAGCCGTGGGGACCAGTTCTAAAAAATTAAATTGTATTTAAGGAAGTGATGCTTGGTCGATTACGTGTATGCCGAATTTCCCAGAGGAACGTAACGATTAAGAAAAGGTCGTAAGTCATGTTTTACGAGGTATGTATATTTACCGAAAAGCAAGGTCATAATAAATTATCAGATTTTTTAATGAAATTTGGCGTCAGGCTCGCTCCATACGCGAGGGAACAGCACGCATTGGGCTAAGACTGAATGACAAATGTAGAACATTTTTACATTGTATACGGCTACATAACTGGGGTTGGGAAAGACACTGGCTAGTTTGAGATTTCCAGAGGCTTTTCTCATGGGAGGCGCCTACATCCATCATGGTGAGGGATGCTGCGAGAGGGGATGTGGATAACCTAGCTAGCCCAGCATCAGCCCACACCGATGACAGGTCCATAAGTGGGTTAGCTTCTAGCATACAGATAGACGAGCAGGTTAGCTGCATTCCAGCGAAGAGACGGGGATTCAAACCGACAGGTGCAACAGCATCATCATCCAGCCGTACACCGCCTCCTTCCCAACTAACGCCACCAGCCACCTTGATAAATACCCAGATAAAAAAAACTGTCCAAGCAAACAGCTGCGAAGCCCAATGAGCTGACAGAAAACAAGCTTGAATATATGTTTTTTTAAATTCTGTAAAATGTTGAACGTGTGAGCGAAAGAGTGGTGTGCTAGCTGATACCCTCTCCACCACAGCGACCAGACCGACCGCTAGCCTCGTCGCTGGCTGCCTCCCTTTGCTTTGAGATGAGACATTAAATAAAACAGCAAGCTGAAAACACAGCAAATATGTTTTCACACTCACCTCTCTGCCATTTTCCCGACTGTTCTCAGTATCCGTATAGAATAAATTCCACAGCGTCTCCCATGTTGCCTAAATTGCGGTCGCCGCAGTCAACGAGACACTCCTTCCAGACCAGTGTCAAAGTAGCCACAGTAAAAATACTGCTTCCGGTTACAACCTTCAAACTAAAGCCCTCATTGAAGAACCTGTTCATTTTGTGAGTAACACAAGGCGCCATAGAGAACAGAAGGAATATATTTAAGGAGAAATCCATGATAAATGCAAATACAATTGTTTTTTTCCCAAAATGTAATTTTCAGTGCATATATTCTTAGTTATATTAATATATTTTTAGTTACGGCTGCCAAAAATGCACTAAGAAAGACTTGACCACTTAAGGTGCCAGACAACTTGGAAGAATCTCTATATGCTTGGAAAAAGTAAGTTGAACCAGTTATATAGTAGTAAATAATACAGTGGGCATGCTATCAGGGAGTAGCCAGGGAGCGTTATAAGGTATTCATGTTTATGACATCACGTCAGCCCAAAAAGGTGGTAAACTCTACGGGGAAATTGAGTTCAGGCTACCTGCATACCTGCATATAGTCATATGTAAGACGCCATACATGGGGCTGTAAATAATACACAAAGACTTAGACATAGCACATACTAAACTGCTTGGAAGGATGTCTTGTATCTTCTAAAAGTCCATTTTAACCCATAGCAGTGGAACAGTTGTTCCTAAATGCTACAGAGTGGAAGCTCCAGTATCCCAGTGACAAGTCAGCCAGAATATGCCACCACTGAAATGCCCAATTCTTGCAATCAAAAAAGGGCTTTCAAAACACACACACGCAGGAACATAAATCTGCGCTTTTATTTTGAAGGAAAAATTACATGACTTCTGATATTATTCTAGCTAACTGGTTAGCTTGACGCAGCTGGGAATGGGCCTTGCTAGTCACAAGTAATGTTGCATTCATGTCTCATGGGAAACATGGTCGATATGAGATTCCTACAAGTAAATACTGTTCACTTCAGCTTCCACCTGGTAAATTCATTCATCCAGTTTATTTAACCACATAGCCTACTCATTTTTAGGGTGATGGGGGGCTGGGGTCTATCCCAGCTTGCATTGGGTGGAAGGTAGATGGACACTCTGGACAGGTCATGAATCCATCACAGGGTTGACACAAGTAGACATTCACATTTATAACTACAGCATCTCCAATCCAGCTGATTTGAATTTCTCTTTGGACTAAAAAAAAAAACACAGGGAGAACATGCAAAGTCCACACCGAAAGTGAAGAAGAAAACAAACAATTTCCACAACATAAGTCATCTTGTGATCACAGCTCTTAAAATGCCATGGCGGGACACTAATAATTGCCGTTTTTCTCATTTGTAGTTGACATTGCAATGTTTAGTGTACTGTAAAACATGCAATTAAACTCACCATCACTAAGTGCATGTTGTTAGTAGTAAAAGAAAAAAAAAGCTGATCAGGGACAACCAAAGTCACGTTAGTTCCTTAACTTAACAAATTAATTGCATATTTGCTATTGGGAATATTAAGGAGTGGCGCTCTCCTTATCCTAAGTGAGTCCAAATTTGATCTTGTAGATTTGATCATTATAATGGAGAGCAAATTCTGGCAAAAATCACCAGAAATGTATCTAAAAATACAATCAGGGAGCATTCAGGACTGATGTTGCCATATTTTAGGGTTTAGTGATGCCCCTAGTCTGTGTGTGTTCGTGTGTGTGTCTACCTGGAGTGCTGGAATGCTAATGGTGATACTGCTCTGTGAAAGCTGCGCCATCAAGTGGACATTCAGTAGACTGACGCTATGAAGTTTTCCAGATAATAATCACAGACTACACTAACAAAACAATCCTGCTTCATGAATACTTTTGTTTATGGAGCGCCTATCATAACAGTTACATAGTGCTTTACAAGGTTAATAGAACATGTAATAAAACGTAAACAATGAATAAATAAGAAAAAGAAAGAATTAAAAAAAAGAGTATATGCACAAATAATTAGAGCAAGATTAAAAACAAAAGAAAGACCCAGTTGATGTTTTTAACAGTGTTTTAAAGGAGACTAGAAAGTCCCACTAGCCTTCAGTCTTCAGTTTGGACTGTGGACTCATAGGATTAAAAACTCAGTGCTCAGAGACAGTGCTATTGATCTGATAGATGATAGATCTCCAGTGATCTGCTGTTTCTTCTTAGTTCCTGTCAGGTGTCTGGCTGCAGCATTTTGGATGAGCCGTAAACGTAAAACACAATAGTAACTATAGCTAACTGTATATTGGATTAACTCTGCTGGAGAAGACATAATAGTAACTCGCTAACTCTAATCTGGATTAACTCTGCTGGAGAAGACAATAGTTTTGTGTGTTTGTTCTCTTCCCCCTGCATTAAAACCTGTGTGATAAACTCCTCCACTGCTAGTAAATTCAAAATTGATTGAATTTTTGATTGAAAACTACCTGTGAATTTGGTTGAATTTTTTAACTCTATTTGCTTGGCTGCTCCTCTTAAATGGAAAAGAAAAGATCGTGTCAAAAGCTTCTTGTTGTTTTTCATCCATTTTTCAAGGAATTCTAGATAGAATTCAATATTGCCTGCTAGAGAAAAACATTTCTCCAATCTTATTGCAGAGAGCAGAAAGAACCCCCAATCTTTATGTAAGACCATTGATTGGGTGCTGTGTGCCACCCAATGTCTGATAACACTGATCGCACTCATGAGGAATGTGAAGTTCTTTGAGATTAGAAATCAGTTCGCACCACCTGATCGTGAGCTGAAAGTCTTCCTCCAACCGAGGGCGTCATTACGTCCTTTTGAACAAATCTCAGAACAAGCTCTTCTGGAGATCTCTTATGAATTTCTCATCCTGTGCATTAGATATTTTGCAGACCAGGCTACTAAAGGAGGCCATTACAACCATCTGCCCATTTATTCTTGCCGTCTTAAACAGCTTGGTCACTGGCTGTGTTTAGTCTTATTTTAAACATGCATTTTTTTGGCCAAAGTCCTTGAGAAAGCTGTGCTCAAACAATGAATTGATTGACAGCCACCACCGGCTTTGATGTTTACTTCCCTGTTGTTGAGCAAAATATTGATCTTCAAAATGTAACTGCACTTTACTCATTACAGAGTTCCCACATCCATAGATAACCTGGAAAAATGGAAAATGGAATATGCGCATATAGTTTTGGACACGGCATGGAAATCTGTTGCTGGTCTTTTTTTTCCAACCAGTGAAATGTTTAATGAAGCTTGGCTGCTTGTCAATCCACTTCCCTTTGAGAAATAAAAACCCAAATCCTAAGAGATAATTGCAGCCAGAAATAAGACCTCGTTCTCATATTCAGCGTAAAAGCATAGACTGACAAATATTGTGCATGGAAATTGTGCCAAATGTCACGGAACAGATCAGCAAGGTGTCACGTTATCATTAAATGACCTTGATCGCTCAGTAATATTGACTGCGGTGCCACTCTGTGGCCAGTATTGGTACTACACTACCAGCAGGCCTTTCAGATGGATGAAGAACCCTGTTGGACATTGTTGCAGGTCACAGCAAATTCCATAGTTAAAACCTGAAGAGGCTCATAAGGTCATCAAGACAGCACCCCTAAGTTACTATTTGTATTAGAAGGGATTAATTCCAAAACACCATAAATCATAAACCACTTATTGCTCAATATCTAAAAACTGTTTGCATTGAAATGCTGCTATTGTGTAAGCAAAGGTATTTAGCTTTGTCATTTCAGCACTGTTTTGTAGGGAGTTTTTGATGATCCTGTTTAAAATTTCTAAATGGTGGAAATCTCATTTTTTAATGCCTACGACAAAATGTAATGTAATTCTAAGACTCATAACCAACCAGTAATTATGAAGTGAATACATTAGTCAAATGTCAATGCTGCCAAATATTTTATTTCTAACGTAAAAATTGAGGGTACTTTATACAAAGGATTAGGTGACATTCTGATATAATAGTTCTGAAAATTGTTTTGTTCACTAGTAATGTGATTTCTTTTAGTCAGCGACATTGACGTTTTCCTTTGATCAGACTGTATTAAGGAGTGACGAAGGTGGGTGGTGAATCCTTGGGCAGGTTTTCCTGTAATGACATAGGGATGCATCAAGCATTGATTCATATTGATTCACAAATTGAACACACTGACTGTTTCTAAATACTTTAGCACAGTGGCTCTTACAAAAACAAAAAACTGCATGTTTGACAATTTATCAGCAGATTCTTGTTGGGATTTGTTAGTATTGCAAACACAAGTCAATGTGGATCTAATACTAGTTTTGTACTGGAGTCTGTGCCATCAACATGACGCTACATAACAATCTGAAAGCAACTACATTCAAAGTATACTTAAGCTCAAAGGCTGTGAGTCTACTTCTAAATATTTTTATTCTTTACCCTATAGAGATGTTCCTCTGTAGCTGTAGAGATTCGTATCGACCATATTGTTTGACCTCCACTCCAGGCATCCAGGCATGTCCTCTATGATCATTATTTGATCGGGCACCTGCTGTCTTCTCCCCCTCGACCTCCAGGCGCCCACACCCATCAACATGGCGACCACCAATATGGCTGCTGCCGCGGACACTGTGACCCCTATCATCACCGTGGGGTTATTAGCAGCCCCCTGCGGTAACTCTTGGGCAGCACCCTTCACCAGTTTGCCATCACCGTGGACTTCCGAGTGGGGGAGAGGCTGAGGGATCAGCAGTTCAGATATATCTGAAGAAAAGTGAAAGCCTCATAAGAACTGTTGCTTTAGAAAATATGGGCTTCCATACAGATTTACTCAAGCTCCATCAAATCTGAGCTTCGGCTGGGCCACTCAACGACTCTCACATCCCTGTTCTGAAGCCCTTCCAGTGTTGGCTGTATGCTTAGGGTCATTGTCGCCCCAATCTAAAGTTGTTTTACTCTGATGCAGGTTCATTGCCATTCATTGTTCCCTCCATCTTTACAAGTTTCCCAGTCCCTGCTGAAAAGTCCCCCACCTACACCATGATGCTGCCACCACCATGCTTTACGGTAAGGATGCTGTTGGATGCATTATGGGATGTTTGAGGAGTTTAGTTTTTGTTTGGGCAGACCACAGAATCCTTTGCATTCAAAAATAATGTAAGTGACGCAATGTAATATACAGTATATATATATATATATATATTTTGAAATGTATTCAACTTTCTACTGTGGTCAATGGGCTATCTAAAAATCGATCTAATCCATAAAATCTTGAAGTCATGTACTGAAGTGCACAGTGTAATTGTGATGAATAGAGAATGGAGATGAATTTAATTTTAAATTGAATCGTGATCCCAAGGATCAAAATCAAATTGAATTGTGAGATCCCCAAAGATTCCCACCCCTAAATTCCATACCATTCAGACTGAAGAGAAAGAAGGCATCGTCTCCTTTGATGAAGTTCCTGCTCCTCAGCCGACTGTGGGTGAGGAAGACACTTGTCCCAGTGCCTGGCCCGCGATAGTAGGAGCTGTTGTCAGCATCATTCACTAGAGAGCCCACCATCCTGGGATTGTCCCAGTAGTACTCTTTGCCTGGAGAGACAGTTGAACTGTGATGATCTGATTGATGCTAGTTTACTCTCAACAACTCATTGAACAATACAGGGTCTTTTTTAAATCTAGTTAACCAGGTCTACTCAGCACATTTACCATGCTTTCACACTGCGAGCAACCAGAAGTCCATTAATTTCCTACGGAGCTGTGTGAAACCGTTGCAGTACAAACTATGCAGTCGTTACCTGTCAACAGCCAATAAGATTTCCATGCTTCCTCGTTTCACTAGCAATGCGATTTTGTTTCAGCTTCCCAGTTCTCTACAACTTTTATTTCAAAGACTACAGGAATGAATGCCTCAAAAACAAAGAATGATTGCATCCATCATTGGCGTTGGTGGTAAGCAAAGTAATCATTTGTTTATTTTTGACAGTAATTTGAGCTTGCTAGTTATCTATATTAACTCATCAAATTTATGTAATGTTATGAAAGGCAATACCGAGGCAGCTTATTTTTCTTGGTCAAAACTTTGTAACTGCAAAAGACCGCAACATAGATGCAATCGGACCCCTCACACTGCCCCAAAATAAGTCAGAATGGACCATGTTGCTCGCAGTGTGCACAAGCAGCAATACAACTACTATACATTCACACCCTTCTCTCACCATCTGAGGAGAGCTTGTTGGGGTCGGTGGTGATCATACGGTGCATGCTCATTTGCTTTCTGATGTCTGGCTGCTGATCCATCAGGGCCATGGTGGCCTGCTGCCATGGACAAGGCCATTTGAGGCTGTGGTCATTGGGGCCTGAAGTCAGGTGGAAGTAGATGGCCATGTAACCTGGCCGACTGCTGAGTCCGTTGAGGTACGTGCCTATCTAAGGAGCAGAGACCAGTAAAGTACGGAAAAGTTCTTCTATGTTCTTCTATGCACTTCTATATTTTGACTTTAGCATCGTACCTTTCTATATTTAAGCATTGCATCAGAAACTAGCCAATCACAAATTGCGTGAAATGCTAAAACTTCCACAATCTTATTTAGCATTAGCCAAAAACCTGTACATCTAACTACAGTATTGTTGGTTTACGTTCGCTTGTTTTTTGTATAGTTAATGACATGAATTTCACAATATCATCTCTAGAACACTCAACATAGTCTGTAACAATTTCTAATACAATATCACTTTTTTAACTCCCTTGTGTTTTTGGCATTGCTTGGGAAAGCAATGCCATGTACATGTAACAATGTCTGTTTTTTATGCTAGCCAGAAAAGAGTGTCTATGAGCCTGTAGTATTTAGGTCCTTGTTGAACTGCCATGTCTGAAATGTGTGTGGTAGTAACTTTTATAGACCAGCTGATGCTCCTGCTGATGCTAGTCTGCACTGCAGTTGCATTGGAATGTTGTTTTATTTCACATTTCTATACAAAATAGCTTAATATAGCTCGCTAGCTAGCTGCCAGTTCATTTTTTTAATGACTTTTAATTTTTACTTGAGTATCATTTTAACTTCTACTTCACATAAATTTCAGTAAAGTTACAGTAGCCTACTTATACTTGAGCAAGATATTTTGATACTCTTTCCACCCCTGGAAAACAGGAAAATGTCCGCAGTTGCTAAGCATCTCAATATTCTTTGCATTTATCAAGGAGCAGAAACTAAAATATGAAATAGGTGTCCACCTGGAAGGAGTAACCTCCTGGAGACAGAAAGCGAGGGCTGTAAAACTTGGTCCCGACTGGTGTGGTGGCTAGGAGAACGGTGATGTTCCGGATGTGCCAGACGTGCTGAGGGCAGCTTGTGGATGACAGGTTAATGTCATCCAGAGAGAGAACCCCTGTTGAGACAGCCTTTCCTTTTACCCCCTCAAAAACCACACGAGACTTTTTCTTCAGTTCCAGATTCACATGCTGCAGTTCCCAGGAGCCCCTGACACCTCCTGTAAAGGCAGATAACAAATATTACCTTAATAATGATTATTGTATGTGTATATTGTATATATATTGTATGTGTGGTATATACAGTATAGTAATAGCATAGCATTAGCATATAGTAGAGCTAAACTAATACGGGCTTTTGAAAGCAGACAATGCTGATATTCAGTATCTTTAAAGATGACAATTTCATGCCAAAAAACAAGGATTGAGTGTTTCTCTCTGAATTTTGTTCTTGGGTGGAAAAACATCTGAAACAGCATTTAGACCATCATGTGGGACTAAAACTCTCCATTGAAACAGGGTATGGGGGGCGTTTGCATTCCAACCAAAACAAACACTGCTGATTTCATGGATTAGCACACCTACAGCCAGAGAGGAAGAACTAGTCAGTGAGTTATTAATATATTCTAGGTTATAGGTTTCTGTATATATCTTTTAATAGTAATATATATCAAATATTGTGCTCTTTACTGTGAAATACCTGAAATGGTCTTGACGAGCCTGAGACTTCCACTGGGGAGTTTGTCGTACTCTCGCACCCAAATTTTCAGATGGTCATCAGCTGCACCGTTATTGTAGAGGAAGAACTGCAGACAGTGGTCTCCTGGTTTAGGGTATAGGATACGACTCTCCAGAAATGCGCTGTCACCAGCTTTACCAGATGCAGTATTGAAATGCATAAAGTAGCCTTTTCCTGAGGGCCACAAGATCCAAAAGAAGGTAATGTCAGGTCTCAGAAGTTTATTAAACAAGTAAACAAGTGCTTGGCAATTCATTTAATACTTGTGTTTTCTATGACAGTACTGGATACAGACAACACGTCAAATCTTTTCATAATGTCTTTTCAATGAGACGACAGAGTTTAGATTAGAAATATGTTGCATGTTGGAAAAATTAAACGCGTGCATCATGCAAAATTCATCGCAACCTCAACGTCGCTGTGTTCCATTGGAAATGAATGAACCGCAACACAATACTCCAATCAGGCATAAACACAGCCAATTCAGTAATGACTAAGAATCCTGCAGTTATTTACCCAACATCCCTACAGCACTGCTGCTACCAATCATTAAACATAAAACCAAACTGACCGTAATCATTGTGCTGCTGAATGCCAGCCTGTACTTTGTACAGCTGTAGTCTTTAAACCTAAAGTAACTTGAGGTTGGTGCTGTAAATCACTTCATGTAACTCCATTAAAATATCTTAAGACAAACAACACCAAGGCCAGTGACCTTTATGGCTAGATAAGAGGAGGTGCAGTGATAGACTACTTTATGACTGTTCATACTAACCGTATCGTATACTCTTAATGCCCAATGTTTAGTACATACACAGGACATTTATTTTAACATCGCTTGTGTCCCACAACATTCTGGGTAATGTTTTTTTTTTTACTCTACTAATCCCATGTTGGTATTTTTCTGATGTCCACTTAGTCAAACCCAGAACACAGCCATCCTGGCATTTCAATTCTCCTGATGTTACAGTATTGATAAAGCCTACTGATCAGCAGGTGGTGCACTTTGTAGAGGAGAAGCCAGACATAGGATTCTTTAATTTCAAGTTCAGGTTTATTATCAGGAACCATGACATACATATATATATATAGAGTGAGCTGCATTTAACATTTTAATGTCAGCCCTGACTAAAATAAACAACAGTAATGCAAAAGAGTGAAGCCCAGCATAGTGGCAAAACAGTTACCTTTGCATTTTCCCATGGTGGTGAAGTCGGTCTGAGGCCCTCCAGTCACATTGCTACGTTGTTCCCACTTAGCGTTCCCTTTGGGGCCCTGGATCATCCCACAGATATTCTCCTCCTCAAAGTTACAGGCATCCACGAAGGTAGAAGAAGCGGCTGTGGAGCAAGGTGGGTTAAGACAAATCACAGTCACACCACAGAGTTTGAATAGTGGAGTGGGCTAGCGTGATTTATCTTGTCTTCTGGCAATTGTGATCTGCCAGGCCGATGGAAAAATCACTTCCAACATGTTTATCCACTTCAGTGAAGACAATGACAATTTAAGAGAGAGATGAGATTCTAATCTGTTATTTCTAAATGTGTGCTGTAGTATTTAACAGACCAATGAGTTGCATCATTCAGAATAATGATGTGGAAAAGTTCATATGAAATTATTTCTAATCTGAACACCTTTGATATGATTTTGTATCAGCATCAACATATGCCAAATACACTCTGACCCTTCCTGCATCTCTGCTTGAGTTATTATGGGATGATAAGCATAATCACAGGGAATTAGTTTATTGATTGCTAGGAAACATTGCATTTTAATCACATCAGAGAATTACATGCATTATAATCTATTATGAATCTGGTTTATGATTGTTTTATGAGATTTTATTATATACAAAGTTACTCCAAAATATAATCAACCCTGGAGTTTTTGCACAGTTTCTTATTTTTGTGATTATTGTGAGGTTGGCCGAGCAGCCAGGCATATGAAAAGGGATGCAGGCGAAGTTCAGCAGTCCAAGTGAATTTTATTTACAGCAGTGGAGTCCCGTGCAGATATTTACAGTGCACCCCCCCCCCTTCCAAAGGCGACCCCTGTGGAGCCCTGGAGAGGAAATCGGCAGCACAGTTCTCCTGGCCCTTCCTGTACTGAACCAAAAAGTCAAAAGTCTGCATAGCGAGGAACCACCTGGTGATCCTGGAGTTGGTGTTTGACAGCCAGGACAAGGCACAATGGTCTGTCTCCAGGGTAAACTTCCTCCCCAGCAAGTAGTACTTGAGTGAGTCAGGTGCCCACTTGATGGCCAGGCACTCCTTCTCAACCACTGAGTATCTTACTTCATTTTTAAGGAGCTTCCTGCTAATGTATGCAATGGGCTGGAGGTTACCTGGCTCTCCCTGTAGCAAAGCTGCTCCAATGCCCACATCAGATGCGTCTGTCTGGACAGTGAAAGGCCGGTCAAAGTCGGGGCTCTTCAGGACGGGCTTGGTGCCCGACAAGCCCTTCAAACTCTGGAAGGCCTCTTCACATTCTACTGTCCACTGAATCTTGTTGGACTGGTTCTTCCTGGTGAGGTTGGTAAGGGGGACAGCAAGAGTGGAAAAGTTTTGAATGAAACGGCCATACCACCCCACCAGACCAAGGAAAGACCTCACCTGGCTTTCCATCGTGGGCCTCTCCGCCAGCTCGATTGCTTCCACCTTCCCCACTTGAGGACGAAGTATACCCTTCCCCAGCACAAAACCCAAGTACTGCGTTTCCTGCTTAGCCAGGGAGCACTTGTCCGGACGAATGGTGAGTCTGGCACCCTTGATCCTGAGCAACATCTTGGAGATGGGATAGGTGGTCTTCTCAGCAGCTGCTGTAGACCACGATGTCATCCAGGTACGCTGCTGCAAAGGACTCTGTTCCTGCCAGGACCCTATCCATCAGCCGCTGGAATGTTGCTGGTGCTCCATGGAGGCCAAAAGGGAGGACAGTGAACTGGAAGTGTCCAAAGGGGGTTTTGAAGGTGGTGATCTCTCTGCTCTCTGGGGTGAGGGGAACCTGCCAATAGCCCTTGCACAGGTCGAGGGTACTGATGTAACTTGCACCCCCAATTCTCTCCACCAGGTTGTCTATTCTTGGCATTGGGTACAAGTCCAGTTTACTGATCACATTCACCTTCCTGAAGTCCTGAAACTCCTTTTTGGGGCTAAGATGATCGGGCTGCTCCATTCACTGGATGGAGGTTCAATAACCCCCATCTCCCTCATCACCTCCAGCTCCATCTTCAATACTGGCAGAAGGCGCTCCAGAACCCTGTAGACAGGCTGGCGAAGGGGCTTGAATTCCTTCAGGGTGCAGGGGTGTCCAGGAAAAGGTGAAGAGGTAAGATCTGGAGAAGCTCCATCCTCTTCTCCTCACATAGGTGGTCCATGTTCAATTGCTTCTCCGGTTCTAGTCCAGGCCAGTACTGCTCTGCTGGCTCCTCTTCCTCCCTCACAGCCTTGATAAAGAGTGTGTGGGCCGCTGGTGGTGCAGGGGTGGGATGAGGGTGCCACTTTTTGAGCATGTTGAGATGGAAGGTCTGGTGAGGCGGTTTCCGGTCAGGCATGTGGATCTGGTATGTTACCGGACCCATCTTCTGCTTGATCTGGAAGGGGCCCTGCCACACAGTGCTCTGACGTTGGCAAAAGCAACAGGACCTCCTCACCTGGCTCAAAACTTCTGTGCCTTGCTGACTGGTCATATTATTTCTTCTGTTGCATTTGAAACTGGAGGAGGTTTTCCCTGGTCATGGCTGTGGTCTTCATCAGCTGCTCCCGCATTTTCAGGAGATGATGTTCATGTCCTGTGCCTTTCCAGACTCCTCCCATGTCTCACGCAGCACATCCAAGGGACTGCTGACCTGATGGGCATAAAGCAGCTCGAAAGGTGAAAACCCTGTGGAGGCCTGGGGGACCTCACGGTAGGCAAACAAAAGATACGGCAGCCACTTGTCCCAGTCCTTCCCAGTCTCAGAAACAAACTTTCTGAGCATGGTCTTCAGAGTCTGGTTGAAGCGCTCAACCAAGCCATCAGTCTGAGGGTGATAGGGGGTGGTTCTTACTCTCCTAATCCCTAAGAGCTGGTCGACCTGCTTGAGTGTGCGACTCATGAAGTTGGGACCCTGGTCTGTTAGCACCTCCCTTGGAATTCCTACCCGAGAGAAGAACTGAAGTAATGCTGCTGCTACCTGCTTGGCTGTCACTTCTCTCAAAGGGAAGGCTTCCGGGTATCTGGTGGCATAGTCACAGACGACAAGAATACATTTATTTCCTGTCTGGCTTCTCTCAACTGGGCCAACTATATCTACCCCAATCCGCTCAAAGGGGGTGCTGATGACTGGGAGTGGTATGAGGGGCAACGGAGCTGTAGCTCTGCCTGCTGTGAGCTGACATTCTGGACAGGTTTTACAATAGTCCTTCACCTGACTATACATGCCAGAAAAACCTCTTTGAAATCCTTTTCATAAAGCCCAAGTGACTTGCCCAGGGGATGGTGTGGCCAACCCTCAGCACTTCCACTCTGCATGTCTTGGGGAGGACTAGCTGCCTGCCACAGTCGCTCTGTCTATATAACAGGTCATTGTCAATGAAAAAGTACTCATGTAGTGGGCTGAGAGGAGAGCTTTTCTGTGCCTCTTGGAAACAGTCTGAAAGAGTGGGATCGTCACGCTGCTGCTTAGCAAGGTCACTGGGGAAAACATCTACAGCTAGGTTCTGGCTTCAGGTTCTGGCTGATCTGCTGGCTGCAACATATATTCCCCCACTTGCTGTCTGCGCCTGTCCCATCTCTCTTCCTGCGTGACTGTGGGCTCTTCATCTATCTCTTCCCCATGAAATGGCATAAGCTGCAATGTGTCTGCCTCACTGTCTGGTGGATCCATCTCAACAGGTGGCAGTATGTTAGGGGCTGGTGTGCTTGTGTGTGCCTTTGCTTTGGACCGTGTAACTACCCCACAAACATTCTGCCTACTGTCTTGAATGAGGTCATACAGAGTAGGTAGGTCTGTCCCTAGCAAGACCAGATAGGGCAACTCAGGGGCTACACCAACCTTCATCAAATAGGCCTGATTCTTCAGCTCAATGTGTACCTCAGCAGTGGGGGCCTGTTCTTCATGACCATGGACGCAGATGACTGGGACTGTGTCCTCCTCATTCCACAGCTCCCTTGGAGCCAACCGGGCCTGAACAAGAGACTGTGAGGCACCTGTGTCCAGTAAGCCTGTACAGAGCTTGCCGTTAAGTTGCACAGACATGACTCGTGCATCTGACTGAGTCTCAGGGGAAATTAAAAACTCTGCCCGAGGCACATAACACAGACTGGTAGCTTTATGCTTTTTAACTGGGCACACTGGACGAGTATGGCCTGCCTCACTACAGTTGTAACATACAACATCTTGCTTATCTCCTGGCTGCACCCTACTCCCGGCGTACTCCTGCACAACTGGTTTACTGGGTCTAGGCTGGCTAGAAAAACAGCATTCTTCCACCTAAGAAACATGGCCCAAGTAAGGCTGTTTTTAACACAACAGGATGCTGAGAAGTTAATTCATGCTTTTATTTCAAGTAGACTGGACTATTGTAATGCTCTTTTCACTGGTCTTCCAAAAAAATCAATTGAGAAGCTAATCCAGAACTCTGCTGCTAGACTTTTAACGAAAACAAGGAAGAGCATATTACCCATTTCAGCTACACTGCATTGGCTGTGTGTATCTTTTAGAATTGATTTTAAAGTCCTTCTACTCATATATAAAGCTCTTAATGGATCAGCACCATCTTACATCACAGATTCCCTGTTGTTTTATGTCCCTCCACGAGCCCTTAGGTCCTCTGCAGCAGGTCTTTTAAAGGTTCCAATGGTGCCCCCCAAAAGATTTTTTCTTTTCCATTTTTTTTTTTTTTAAATTGTGCTGTGCCAATTTATTTAAGCACTTTGAGCTACATTCTGTATGAAAGGTGCTATACAAATAAAGATGATTATTATTATTATTATTATTATTATTATAATAGAGTTACTGGCTGAACCACCCCCCTTGGGCACACCCTCAGACCTACCTCTGGCTTGGTACAGTTGTTCAGTGTAGCGGTAGGTTCCTGGTCCTCTGTGTGCTGCGATGTAGGCGTCCACCAGCTCTGCTGCCTCTGCCTCTGGATTTAACCCAGGTCTTCACCTCTGGATACAATACCCTGTAATACTGTTCCAGGACCATCTTCTCCATGACTTGCTCCCTGGTGGCTGTGGTGAAGTCGACCCACTTGCAGAACATGTCTTTAAGGTGGGTGTACAGCTCTAGGGGAAACTCATCTGCTGGTGTGTCGAGGGCCCGGAACTGCTGGCGGTAAGTGTCTCTGCCGATCTTGTATTTTTTTAAGATACCGACCTTCAGCTGGTCATAGTCTGTGGTGTGTGCAGGGTCCATGGCCACAAAAGCACTCCCTGCTTTGCCAGTCAGGAGGGGAATGAGACGAACAGCCCAGTCTTGTTGTGGCCATTTGTACACTGTTGCCAGTCTTTCAAAAGTGGTCAGGAAATGTTCAATGTCTTCAGACTCTTCTAATGTGACCAGCCCACCGGTACCCCCGTGGCTCTTGACGCTGACCTGCTTGCTTCTAGGTCCAGCTGGAGTTGGGTGACCTGGTGGTTGAGGACGCTTAGCTTCTGCTCCTGTTTGGCCGACTCCTTCTCTTGCCTCTTGTCCCTCTCCATCTGGAACTTCATGAAAGTCGAGGGCGAGGCTGGAGAGACTTGCCTCTGTAGATGGGAGTGAATCCACCGTGGGCTGGAACTCTTCGTCGGGAGCTCCCCCTGTGGCCCCATCGTCTTCCAGAGGCTCTGCTTGCTGCTGTTGCTTTTTTGGAGGCATCGCAGGAGTTTCTTCTGACACCACGTGAGGTTGGCCGAGCAGCCAGACACATGAAAACGGATGCAGGCGAAGTTCAGCAGTCCAAGTGAATTTTATTTAGTCCCGTGCAGATATTTACAGTGCTTTAAAGATGGTTAGCAAAAATGAAGAAAAACAAAAATAAACTATTTTCCCAAAAATAGGAAAATACCAAAAAGAAAATATTTCAAACAGAAAATAACTCTAATCTGCTCTTTGGCTATGCCACTAATACTGGGCCCAAGGCAGGAGCTGTGGTCTGTAGCGCTCTCGCTCTCTCTCTCTAGTTGTTCTCTCTTATGAGGTTTTGTCTCCCTTGGTGCTCCAGCCTTGTCTTTTAAATACAGCCTCACGCATTCACACATGTTAAAAAGGCCCCAGCTGCAATCAGTCCCAACTGGCTGCAGCTGGTACCGGATCCAGGGAAGAAGCAGTCCACTAACTCACCTCTCTCCTGGATCCAATTAAGCCTCCCCCCACCCTCCCTCCAGTCCGCCACATACCCCCACTGCCAAACTGAGGCCGGGGAGCCGTCCGGCCGAAGCCAACTCCCCCCCCCCCCATTTGAGAGCGAGGAAGAACGCGATGAAGGGTCCCGCCCAGAATGGCTCGGAGTCGGTGGGGCCAGGTGATGCTGCGAGGTGGTGAGGGAGGCTCCTTGCCATCACCAGCCATCCCCTGGCAGCTGGTGTCGCCACAACGGCACGGCGCTGGCGATGTTCTCCCGTCTCTCTCCCGGGGAGAGTTAAATGGCCAGCAGGCCGTTTTATTGAGTAGGGTATCTCTGCAGACCCGGAGACTTGAGAGGGGCGGGGAGTGGGCGTGGCAACTGCCAATCATTTTCTTATTTGGCCAATCAGAGGCTTACAATCCTCTGTCAATCAAAAACGTATTTCACCAATACACGCCTGAACCAGTTGTCAATCACTTTTTAATTCGGCGAATCATCTTTCGAGGAGGGTCCAACTGCAGTCCTCCCTCCTGAGACCACTAGTTCTAAACTTGGAAGTTTTCAGAGGTAAGTTGCCATGAGCGAAAGAAAAGGGTAATCTATTTTAATTAAGTTTTGTAACATGTTCACATCAATATTAATATTCACGAATAATATAAATACTAGCCAGAGAACATTATATAGAATATAACGTTATCTACAAAATGTCATTGGTTTTAATGTTAGTTTTGAAATATCATGTAAAATAGTGTTAATCTCAAGCTAACGTTAGCTAACGTTAGATGCCTATGTGATGCCGAAGTTAATAACTCGGTAACTATTATTAATACAAAGCCATTAGATTCATGTGGCGTTCAACTTAGACCGAATGTTGAAAAACTATTGCTAATGTAAAGTTAGCTAATGTTAGCTTCTGTCCATTATAAGAGTCTACTAGCTAACAATCAATCCAAGTGTATGTAACGTTAACACAAATGGACATATCATTAGGTTAATGTTAGCTGACAACAGGTCTCGATCTCCTTGTGTCTGTGTAATACCAACTTATTACACAGACACAGGTCTCGATCTCCTTGCGTCTGTGTAATAAGTTGGTATTTTTATTCATTGATTTATTGAATATGTCACGAGCCATGCACGACCCCAAATGATCTCACCCCCTCAATGAGTTTGGTTGTGATGTAGCCTATATAACGTATAGTGGCCTATTTTTGTTCTAACGACTGCTGTCTCTAATGATGTTTTTTTAAATTTTATTTTAGATGCATCCAACAATACTAACCAACGCCTCAGCAAACCCAACTGCAATTGCAGACAATGATTTATTTCATTGTCCCTTCTGCAGTCGGGCTGAATTTCAGACCAGGTCTTTGGCCCGAGCAAATGCACATATTTTGGGTCACTAGAAACATGTTGTCGCTCATGCAGGTGTGTAAATGAATGATTTTTTGTCCTATCTTAAAGTTATTGAAGCTTACTTGTAGACCTAGATTTGAAATGTTGGAGTGACTGTGCCAATGTGCACATCTGTAGTTACTATCATGTTTGTCATCATTTTGCCCTGTTTTGTTATATGTTATTCTGTTCCTTGTTTTCCATAGTGTGTGTAGTCTTGTGTTCTCCCAGTCTTGGTCTCGCTCTCTCTCTCTCTCTCTCTTAATGCTTTAAAATCTGAAACATATGTGTTCCATCATGCGTTCTAGGGAAACTGGTGTACTGATGCAATTTGGGTTGCAAACCATCAACCCATTACCCTCCTCATCCTCATCTTCCTCCGCTTATCCGAGGTCGGGTCGCGGGAGGCAGCAGTTCCAGCAGAGAGCCCCAGACTTCCCTTTCCCTGGCCACATCCGCCAGCTCTGCCCTGGGGATCCCAAGACGTTCCAAGGCCAATGCGTGGATGTAATCATGCCACCTGGTCCTTGGTCTGCCCCGGGGCCTCCTCCCTGTTGGACATGCCTGGAACACCTCTCTAGGGAGGCGCCCAGCAGGCATCCTTACCAGATGCCCGAACCACCTCAACTGACTCCTTTCGACCCATTACCATTGCTTCAAATGTGGAGTAACTGTAAACCAAAAAGCAGGATTTATTTTACACATCAGAAGATGTACCAACACAGGACCCCCAGCACCATCCCCAACACCACTACCTGGACCTCCTGCATCACCTCTAGCAGCACCACTCCCTGCATCACCTCCAGCAGCACCACTCCCTACACCACCTCCTGCACCACCTCCAGCAGCACCACTCCCTGCACCACCTCCTGCACCACCCTCAGCAGCACCAATTACAGCAGCACCACCTCCTGCACCACCCTCAGCAGCACCACCTCCATCACTAATTCCTGGACCACAATTTGAACCGTGGTAAGAGGAGGTTATAGAGGATTCATAATGTTATAATCAAGTACATTGCAATAGCTACAAAACAATTTGTTTATGACTCACTGTTTTCTTTTATTTTTTGACAGTGAAATGGAACTGTCTGGCCTTCATCTCCAAAAAAAATTTGAGTGAGGTGGCAATGGAAAGGCTTACCATTTACAAAAAAAGAATGGAAAGTGCCCTCAAATCAAAGGATTTTCTAAAAAGACTGTTAAATTTGTAATTTATCAGGTGCAATAAATTACTTGACACACTCTCTATTGAATTTCTTTTACATTTCTTCTACTTTTATTCCTCCAAAGGAGTGGAGGAGGGCAGAAGAGGGGTAGCTATTATAAAAACATAAAAATTCATTAGTCAGAACACCTTTATTAGTCCACATTTTTTTGTCACACACACACGCAGGGAGGGTGGCACATGCAATCAGGTGAACCAGTTAGCTCCAACTGTGTAATGCTATGAATATATTTTTATTATATAAATACTTTCTCTGAGCAGAGGGTGCAGACGATAGCCATGCCTGGGGACCAATTCCAGGTGTTTGTTGTCGTCGTCCTCATCAGGGACAGTCGACTGGATATTGCATGTTTTTAGACGGGGTTCTTTCCAGGAGGAGACCCAAGTGAACACGGGGAGAACATGCAAACTCCACACAGAAAGGCCCGGGAGATAACCCACCTGGGCACCCCAGACTCACCAGCGCCCCAGGCGGGAATTGAACCCAGGACCTTCTTGCTGTGAGGCAGCAGTGCAAGCACTGCGCCACCGTGCCACACAAAAGAGGCACACCGTACAAAACTAACGGATGGAGCGTGAGTTGTTTGTGTACCTCCCTCCTTATAATACTGTGAAGTGATTCGCCGATTTGCCGAATTAAAAAGTGATTGACAACTGGTTCTGATTGGGCACAGGGTTTCCCCGTGACAATTATAATGGGGTCATTATGTTCTTGTATTGCCCTTTGAGCAGCACAACAAATATACAAATATAACTGCTCTATTGGCTTTCTGGTTGAATGAATGAATGAATGAATCAGTCAGTCAGTCAGTCAGTAAGTATTGGGTCATTGTAAGACAATAAGCACATCCCAGCATTTTGACTTTAAATAGATTGATATGCACTAATGTTGAAAACCTGAGTAAATTTAGCGCCAAAATGAAAGTAGTCATAGTCGTCCATAGCTGCTACCTGCATTATTTTGAGAAATCCTAACCTAAATATCTGAATATCAGTTCAAATATTTTCCAAAGCCTTTTTTTTTTATCATGGCATGTTATATTGTGAAATTTGAACATCTTGCCCGTTGCCATCCATCAAGTGCTGTGGAATGAAGGTAACCCGGTTCATTGAATGTTTGATTGATCGTCCGACTAGTTCAGGGGTGGCCAACCAGTCAGAGACTAAGAGCCACATTTTTTTACTGTGTTACTGCAAAGAGCCACATCATACACATGGGCACACATGAACATCCCCCCATCCCTTCCTCTCACACACTCTCTCTCTCTCACACACACACACAGACCTCTGCTCAGCCAGATTTACTGTAAATGTCACACACCAACATGATAATGACAGAAATTGACTCCTACAGTATTAAGACCACAGGCCAGTCATTTTCAACAATGAACATTGTGTGCACTGTCTCACACACAAACTCTCAGTTCAACCAAGTCCACAAACAAAAATATAATAATTTACAATAGCGTTTTTCTCTTACTATGCATGTTGCTTAGTGGGACTTCTGGCATTCCTTGCCTTGAACAATCCTATTCAAATCTGGCTTGTATTCCGTTGTTGCCACTCGAAGCAATTCTTTCACGTGTGTCAGTCAGAACAGATCGATGCTTTGATTTCACGTGTTTCAGAGTAGAAAACACAGACTCGCAGACGTATGTTGACCCAAACATTGACAGTATCTTAAACGCAGCCCGTTTTACATTGGGGTATTGGCACACTTTTCCAGAACTCAATGGTCCCTTCCCTTAAAGCAGGTTTCAGTTGGTCCTCCTCACAAAGATCGATCATCTCCAACTCAGCCGCAGCCTCATCTGTGACTAGCGGGGCTTTCAAACAGTCCGTCTCCGCATTAAATGGGTCGACGAGGAACGTAATCTGTGGCCTTTTCAGTTGTAGATCACGGAACCGGGTCACAAAGCTTTCGTGCAGGTTTTCAACCAGTGTTGCATATCTGTCTGTTTGCTTATTCAGGGCGGCGCTGGTGACTTGCCCGCTGGCTTTTAATACCGTATTGAACTCAAGCGAAGCGAACACGCATACACATTAAAAAAAAACACAAACACAAACTTCGATATGAACGTAAGAGCCGCATGAAACCAGGCAAAGAGCCGCATACGGCTCGGGAGCCGCGGGTTGGCCAGGCCTGGACTAGTTGAACGAACTTACTGCAGTTGTAGAGGCGGTTGAGCTTGAGGAGGTCGCCGTCACTGAACTCCATCCTCTGACCAATCACATCCATGAACTGGGGGATCTTGGTGACAATGGTGGGGTCAGAGCCGATGTTGAAGGCCGTCTTGCTGTAGTGCATCACAGAGCCGTAGTCATAGGGGACGTTCAGGGCGCTGGACACTGTGTCGTCATACATTCTGAAGTTGTGCTCTTTGCCTGAGGAATGCATATGCATGTGTGTGGTTTATTTGTTCAAGGAATACTGTAATGATAGCGTGTTTTCATTTTGCAGATATACATGAGGCGATATACATGGGGGTTGGTTGACTTTTCTCAAAGGCACTTGGACAGTACTAGAGTACTAGGGGCGGTGGGGGTCGAACACCTTACCAGCTTCAATGCGATCCCACATGATGTTGACATAGTCATCGCGGTCAGCTCTGGACTGCTCGTGCCAGAAGCCCAAAGCATGCAGGAACTCATGTTCAACGGTTCCTAAGCGGTCACAGTTTTTACCAATGGACAGCCTCTGCTTCCCTATACGTTGGTTACCTACAGACGAGAAACACCTATAGAGAGAAAGAGAGAGGTCACGTTTCTCTATATAGTCTATAACACCTCTGAGACATTTGAAATCATGTAATGTAATGGCTTTGTAGCATTTTGTAGCTAACATAAAGGCTAAGTTGTAATACTGAGCTATTATTGGTGATTTTTTTTTAACACAACCCTGACTGAAAACCAAGTGAGAAATTCAGCTGGACACATTGGGTCCAGTGCTGTCAGGTGTAAATGCAAAGCTTCATGCTCACCCGCTGCCTTTGAACACAGAGATATAGTTCTGCTCTCCTTTCCAAGGTGTGAAGTCAATGCAGGTCTTCAGTCTGTACTGGTCAAAGGCCTTTAGAATCACTCCCTTCGCATTTATCTCTACACAGGGCACACACGCACACGCACACGCACACGCACGCACACACACACACACACACACTTAATACAACTCCATCATAACTTGTTAACTACTGTTTGAATGTGTTTCCACGTGACAGCATCTCACCCAGACTGTCCTCTAGGTAGTAGGGGACAGTTCTTGGCCAGCGATACTCATCTCCTATGATAGAGTTTCTGCCATCCAACTGATTAGAATAAAGAAAACCACACACAAACAAGAGATGGCCAACGGAGAAACAGACCACAAGCATATACCTGCAAATTTAGCTTTATATATTGCTCACTCCTCGCTGGTCTTGCAAACTGGATTTCCTTCATCCTATTAGAAGCTATTTGGAGCTCAGGTATCAGAAAACAGTAAATTGATTTCTTTAAATTTCTGCTAATATGGACAAGACAAATAGGCCTGAATATGCTACTAGCAGCTTCTACTCTCACCTCGTCCTTTTCAATATCGCCCTCCAGCAAGTCCAGCTTTGCTTCTGCAAAAGAAATATGGTATGTTTTTTGAAAATCCTTAGAAGGATGTAGGATGTAGTTTAAGCTATTAGCGCTTGCAGTTGACGAATGAGACTATTACCTTGCACAGTGCTCTTTTCAAGTGCTTTTTTGCAAAAAAAAATATGACGATTGCCCTCATAATGCAATCTTACAAACCTTCATTGATGCTAAAGATGTCCCAGTCCTGGCCGTCGTCAACATCTGTTTCTACAGATGAAAGAATCAAACAAACAAGATTATATCCCAATATAATCACGTGATCAGACTCTATCAGAAGCAAAGGTGGAAAGTTACTTATTCCTACTAATAATTAACTACCCTAGTTGCTGTTCTTCATTTGCTCTGTAGCAATGTACATGTTTAGCAGTTAGTTTCCTGATTATTCTGTTAAAGTCTGCACTTTTAGTTGTATTTGAGGAATTTCTTTCATAATTTCCTCCTGCTGTTGCCTCAGTATGTTTACTTCCCATAACGGATAATAGCTTATTCAGTTTACTTAAAAATGGAATATAATATGTTTCATTTTGATGTATTTTCTGTGCAGGTCCAGGTTGGAGCGAATTCAGACCATGCACCATGTTTACTTACTTTAGAACAGAAATTATTTGAATACACCTTTGTGAGTTACTCTTTGCATTTGTTATTATTGTTATTTAAGTGCTCTATGCAAGCCCGGATCTACCATACGGGCAACCTGGGCACGTGCCCAGGGGCCCTCGATGCGAAAGGGCCCTGTGCAATGGGAGGGATTTTTTTATTTTTTTTATGTCCGGCTCCACAGAAATATGACACAAAGCTTGACCCATTCTTTTGATCTTGATAACTATCCAATAAGAATTAAATAAAAGTTGTTTCCAAGAAAATTAAGTTTCATGATTGATTTGTGTTTTATTGTGGTGAGACGGCTGGTGTCACTACGCATCATACACACCCTGTGTGCTTGCACACAGGGTGTGTATGATGCGTAGTGCAGATGCTTTGCAGTAGTAGTGCTTGTAATTAGTGCATGTAGCTAGTAGGGATGGGGATCGGTTCCAAATTTCTCAAAACCCGGTAATCAATAAGGTCGGAGCTTATCGGTTCTGCTATCGAGCCTATAGCTAGGGTGACCATATTTTCAAACATTAAGATAATGGCGGGGCGTGCGAAACGGTCAAGTGCTTGGCTACATTTCACTAAAGTGAAAGATAAAGAGGAGGCGAAATGCCAACTGTGTTCGAGGGTCATTTCATGTAAGGGGGGAAACACCTCCTCAATGTTAAAACACCTCAATGTTGCCCATCAATTGAAGACAAAGTGCAGTACCTTTGACTGTCTTCGAGTAGGAACAGCATCGGTAACAACTCCAGCTGTTGCGGGACCATCCTCATCAACTCAAGGTATGCATGGATGGTGCATGCAGCCAAAGTCCCGTTCATTGACAATAATAATCCAATTGATAATAATCCAACAAACACGAATAAATTGAAGCCCATGGTGTTAGTTTAGCTAATTTAAAATGGCTAGAATAAGATAGCCAGGGCAGTGAGTGAAGTGGCAACAGCCTCTTGGTGGCTGGCTAGTTAGCTACTTAGCAGCTAGCAGGTGTCTGCCCGATCTCTTAAAGTGACAGTACACACACTTAAGTGTGAAAACGAAATACTTATTGAAACAGGTCCAACATGCTCATTTTCCTGCAGAAAAACTATTAGTGTTAAGAGCTGTCAATTTGTTTTCCCTTTTTGTTTGTGTAAAGGATAGGCTATATTTATTTTCTTTCTATTGTTTTCTTCATTGTTGGAATTTCATTTATTGCTGATATATTATTTTACTATTCTTCTCATTTATGTTGATGGAGCCATGTGTGTAGGCTATTTCTTTTTCAAAATATGTTCAGAAATTAAAGTAATTCACACAAGCAATAAATGCAAGACCAGTTCTGTTAAAAATGTATTGCCTTCTGTCTCGTCTTTCCATAGAAAAGTATCGATAGTGGTATCGATAAGGACCCGGATCATTAAGCAGGCTCGATAATGGTATCAATATCAATAAAAATGAATGATCAAATAGCATGGGCAGATGGGGCCCAGCCATGGTAGGCAACCCATCTAAGAGAAGGTCACTCCGAATTCAAACCACAGGTGCTGCTTGCACCTGGCTCCCGTGCCACTTACCATCAGGAGGCATAGGCACAGGAGCGAAGGGCGGATAAGGGCTGATGCCCAAAACGGCCACAGTTGGACTGCGAGGAGTTGCGCCCCACAGTTCAGTCTCTGTATCGCGCATTGTAAAGCCCAAACATGGAGTGTCTAGTTAATCGGAATCCTATACTTCCAGCGGTGGGAGTCCGCAGGAACCAAGCGGCAGACGGTGGTGCTGGTCCTCCCCCCAGAGGACAACATGACGACTGGACCCCAAACCCTTTGATTACCACCTCGAGAGGAAGGGTTCAGTCTGAACACAGACCACCGTCTAATGCACTTTTGCGTTGTCGGAAACCATTTACAATGGGAACCTTCAACGCATGCACAGTGAGGGAAGAAGCAAGGCTGAGAGAGCTTGCACACTGTGCTGAGGAAAGGGGAGTGGAGATCCTAGGAGTCCAGGAGCACAGGAGAGTACACGCTGATGAGCCGATCGTGTATCGCAGAGTAGAGAGATGCTCGTTCATCACCTCATCTGCTTGGCGAAACGAGGTCCAGGCTGCCACAGGCGGCGTGGGGCTAATGCTGAGTCCTCGGGCGTGTAAGGCTCTTCGTCGGGTTCAACATCACACCGACAGGATCCTTATCCCAGACTTCGACAGTAACCCAGTAACAACCATCATAGTTGTGTACTCTCCCACCAACGTAGCATCCACTGAGGAAGTAGAGGAATTCTACGAGGACCTCTCAGCAGCAGTCAGAGGAGTCCCGGCTCACAACTTCCTGGCAATTCTGGGTGACTTCAATGCGAGGCTTGGCCCAGAGGATGCGCCCTTCACATACCACGACATCACCAATCGCAATGGCGAATACCTTGCTGCCCTTCTAATGGAACACGAGCTATTAGCTGCTAACACCCTGTTCCAGAAGAGAAGGGGCAAGAGATGAACCTTTCAGGGCCGGGCCACTGGTGCAGTAAGACAGCTAGACTACATTCTGGTAAGGCGCAGGTGGAGGAATTCTATCCTGAATGCCGAACCCTACGGCACCTTCGACTCTGTGGGCTCAGATCACCGGGTGGTCTCCATGAAGGTGAGACTGAGCCTAAGAGTCCCCAAGCCAGTGAGAAGGATCAGATACAACTGGAAGATCTTCTCAGCGAGTCTGGCCCTCCACGCCAGATACACGGCGGAAGTGAGAAATCACTTCCAGCTGCTGGATGGAGAAGAGGAGCCTAATAACATATATGGGATTTGTCACTGCGAATGTGGAGGCGACCCGGAAGTGTGTGCCGGTGATGGAGGGGGCCAGAATCCTCCCGAGGTCCAAACACCCTGAGGTTGAGACGGCGCGCAGAAAGGTGGAGGACGCACGTCGACGCTTCGATCGTGAACGGACCACAGAAAATCGTGAGGTATTGAATGAGGCCAAGCAACTTCTCTTCAATACCTACGATAAGATCAAGGGGGAGGAGCTGTTGGAGAAGGTGCGAAGAGTAGAGGCAGCCCAGGGCGAACAACGGTATGGGGAGTCATGGAGGGTCATAAATGAGATGAGCGGACGTAAAATTTGGAACCTCCTGGGCTCACACCTGACAGTGGTTGGAGCCGAGGAGGACATATCTCCAGTCCTAACAAATCTCAACATTGACGATGGTCCCTTTACAGTCAGTGAGCTTGCAAAGGTGAAATCCACCCTGAAGCAGGGGAAAAATTCTGGTCCAGATGGCATTCCCCCAGAGGTCTTCAAGAACTGTGATCTTGATGACATCATCCTGGAAATGTGCAACCAGGCCCTGATGAGGAACAACAAGCCCGATATATGGTCTCACTCCAACATCGTCCCGGTGCCTAAATCAGGAGATCTCTTGAAGCCAGACAACTATCGTGGCATCAGTCTGATGTGTATCATTGCAAAGATGTACAACCGCATGATACTAAACCGGATACGGTATGCTATCGACCCTCATCTGAGAGAAAACCAGAATGGCTTTCGAGAAGGGAGGACCACAGTAGCCCAGATCTTGGCCATAAGGCGAATCATTGAGGAGGTAAAGAAGAACAACCTGACAGCAGTGCTGTGTTTCATCGATTTCAAAAAGGCATTTGACTCGATATACAGGGGTGTAATGATGAAGATCCTTAAGGCCTACGGTGTCCCTCCCAACCTACTCCGGGCTATAGAGGCCATGTACACAGGCACTAGAGCCAGTGTGAGGACCCCCAACGGCACCAGCGAAGAGTTTGAGATCCTGGCACTGCAAGGTGATACTCTCGCCCCCTTCCTCTTCATCGTGGCCCTGGACTACGCGCTGAGGCTGGCCATCAGCAGGAACTAGGCTTTACCATCACTCCTAGGAGGTCTAGACGACACCCTGCTGTAGTCCTGACAGACCTGGACTATGCAGATGACATCAGCCTGCTATCAGACCGTGTGGAGCAGGCCCAGGAACTCCTGACCAGAGTGGAGACAGAGTGCGCCAAAGTCGGACTTAGGCTAAACGCCAAAATCCAACCTCCCCCGACAAATATTGTGGAGTCAGTTCTCCTATATGGCTGTGAATGCTGGACTCTGAAACCCACCCTGCAGAAATCCCTGGACGGGTGTTACACCAGAATGCTGTGTATGGTGCTCAACATCAACCAGAACGAGCATGTCACCAATAAGCACCTGTACGGGGAGCTGCCGAGAGTGAGTGAGAAAATAGCAGCCAGGAGAATGAGGCTTGCCGGTCACTGCCAGAGACACCGGGAGCTCCCAGCCAGTAGACTGGTACTGTGGGAACCAACACACGGACATCGGTCGAGGGGGCGTCCCGCACAAACCTACATCAACATACTGATGAGGGATGCAGGAGTGGGGAGCGCGGGCGAACTGGCTGGATGCATGGAGGACCGAGAAGACTGGAGGCGCCGTTGGAGGGCTCGTCCAAGGACGACATAGAGAGAGCTGGGCAAGTGTTGACTGACTGGTGAGCAAGCAGCGATGCACTGTATAGATTGGCTAATGGTCAAGGTGGGTGGGCATAGAGAGCAGGTCAGGTGGCTTACATTGCACAGATTCAAGATCAGTTTTCTTAAGGCAAGTCCAGGTTAAAAACCGTGGAATTAAGTTTTACCTGACCCACTATCAGTTAGGTGTATCGAGCATGCGGGAGAAATTGCCAAGCAGCAGAAAATGGACGGCGTTAGCAAAAAGCCCAGCGAGAAAGAAAGAAAGAAGGAAAAGGAAGAGAAAGAAGTGACCACAATAAAAAATGTCCCACTAATTAGTAACTTTCACAGAGTTCACACAGAGTTTGCAAAGAAAAAGTCAAGAAAAAATAACTTCTAAAGGTAAGAACCATATTATTAATCTGTCTGTGCATTGAGCAATATTATCTGTTGTGATTGTGTGTTGCTGTTATTTTGTGGATGAGTTTATTTGATATGCTGTGTGCATAACATGTATGATGTATTACATCACTGTGGTGTGATGCTGCTATATGTGTTGGAGTTGGTTTGTCAAGTTCATTATATGTTAGCTTTTTCAGTTATGTGTGAAGTTGCATAGCTCACAGTTAGTGAGCCTTATTTTGAAACCTGCATTCAGCTGTGCTGTGTGATTACCTTAGGATGGCATTGTTGTAAGCCTCTTCCTAGTCAGTCACATTATTATGTCATTAGTATATCAGTAATAATTGGTGTGCTGTCTGCTTGGGTGGTTTTTAGTGAACACAAATATTGCCATAGTCTGGAGTCATACACTGCCTTGGGGTGATTTAATCCATTGTTTTCTTGTCTTGTGATTTGTGAATGAAATGGCTGTACTTGGTCTTTAACTATATTGAACTATATAGGCATAGGCATATGTGCTCAGCTGGACTGGTTATTCAACCTTTGACCAATAGGTGTGTGATTATGGTCTGGTGGATTTGACATGCCAGCTTGACTGGAAACTCAAATTAATTAAGGTGGGGTTTAATGGCTGGGGTGGGTGGTGGGAGGCGGGGGCCTATGAGCTTCAGTTCCCAGGGGACCCTGGGGGTACTAATCCAGCCTTGTCTATGAGTGATCTTCTTAGCCCTGTTACCTGCTTGGTATTGACCTGGACTGTCTTGACTACATTTTGGATCTCACACTAATAAATTGGTGTTGAACTTTTACTAGCGTGTCTGTTCTTCTCTGTGTGTGAGTCCCAGCCTGTTTGCCTGGCAAAAATACTAAAGTTCTATTTCCACTTTCGACCATAACTAAGATGAAAAGTTCAAACATCTGACCCACCTGTTTCACCTGTCAGCTTGGCTGCTGTCTACGGGAGAAAATAAATAGGAAAGCGCAACAATTAATCCATAGAGATTAATGATAAAACGACTTAAACATGATCAAAATTATTTTAAAATGAAACGAGAAAGCCTTACAGATATGCAGAAATTATGATAGTATTGATGGTTAATGGTAACTTTATAGCTTCTGGTAGATGGCAACAGAATTGGACCATAATGGATTAATTAGACAGTAACTACTGCTGCGAAATGTTGACACAGTTGGTTATATGTGAACTTTTTCACTTTCAATCTGACCTTTACTAGTCAAATTGTTGGATTTGGTTACAATGAGAAAAATAAACCATTATTATCTCCCTTTTCCAGGCAGTATCGGTGTTTTTTTCAAATAGCAGCTCATAACAATCCATTTTGTCACTTACACTGAGCTGTAATTTAACATGTGACCCAATTATTCCATCTAATGAATTCCATCTCAATTTACTGGGGAAAATAAATGAACTAACATCCTGGGAGATAATGCAACATTAAAGCGACGCCACTTGTTTCCAATACAATATGGATTATATGCAAAGGAGTATTATTATTACACTTACCAACTGCAAACCAAAGAGCAGAATTATCCACCTGGAGGCCATAGCTTCAACCTTAACTATGGATGGGTATTCATTCAACCCTCTGTAGCCCTGATCTGGGTGAAGCAAAGTTGTTTGTTATGGTGACTTTATGGCTCAGGTTGGAGGAGTTTACATTAATTATTAATTATTAATGTAATAACCATGATTCTCTTATCTAAGTATTGCCACAATAAAAGTACACTAGTGCAAATATGTGTTTACACGTGTTTAAAACACAAACATACACATGGCCTATATCACACCTATATGAGCTTGCTGGACATCCCATTCTAAAACCATGGGCATCAATATGGACCCCCTTTGCAGCAATAACAGCCGCCACTCTTCTGGGAAGGCTTTCCGCAACTTTTGTCTGTGGGAATTTGTGCCCATTCAGCCAAAAGAGCATTTGCGAGGTCAGGCAGTGATGTTGGACGAGAAAGCCTGGCTCTCAATTGGCCTTCTAATTCCTCCCAAAGGTGTTCAATGGGGTTGAGGTCAGGGCTCTGTGCAGGTCAATCGAGTTCCTCCACACCAAACTCGTCTAACCATGTCTCTGGCAATTCAGAGTTGTGCATGAAAACCTGTGATGTGAAAATAGCCACTTCTGAATCAGTCTGAAGTGCCAAGCATTCAACATTCACACGGGCTGTTATATCACACCCCTCTGAGCATTCTGCTGATGTGGACATGATGAGCAGCTGTGATATAGTAGAGTAGCGTAGAGTCGAGAGTACTTTCTTAAATTGCACTGTCACAGCAGCTAACACACATACAATACACCAATCAATACAAACAAGCAACAATTAAGAAACAATATAGCCGCAAGCGGCGATTCGCAGATTCAAACCATTTTGTTACTGCAAACCGCATGCAGAGTGACAGAAGAAGATAAATTCCACAAACAAATATATGTAGTTAACTGTATGTTTAAGTAAGCAAGGCCACTATGACAAAACTCCGTTTTGAAACGAAAAGGTATTAGTGTGGATGTAGTCTCAGAGAGGAGGATACACGGAGGCTACACTTTCTGATTTGTTGAGTGAGTATCTCGATGGCATCAACTGGAAGGAATGCCAGGCTGCAGCACACGGAAATGAATTCGCTTGACATTATTATGTATGAAATGTCATGGTCCCTGCCCTACCCCCTGAGTTTCCTCGTGTTTTTACCTCCCCTGTTTGTCTCTGTCTGTCTCTTGTGGTTGTGTGTGTGTGTCCTGGGCGTGGTTTGCTCGCCCAGCCCTACCTCTCCTCCACACCTGGCTTCCATCAACTCATCAAACCCTGCTGCATAAAACCCCCGGCTTCCCATCCACTCATCGCCAGATTGTTCTGCTATCTCCCGTGGTAGAAACCCTCTCGGTCTTTTGAATTAACGAACTAGAACTCTTGTGGAATTTCATGTCTAACTGTTTGTCTTTGTCTACAGTGTTCCCCGGTGTGCCTCCTTCCTCGTGTCTCCTCGCCTGCCTGCTCCCGCCCCAGCCTGCTCCCCGGTTCCCAGTCCTCCCTCTGGTCTCTCCCGTCCCTGCCTCGCCAACCTGCCTCCCCTCCAACCTGCCTCCTCCGCCCCGGCCTCACCACTACACCCCTCATCACCCTAACCTGCTCATCACCTGCTTCCCATTAAAATCCTCTTTTCCCCTACTCCTGTCTCCGTGGTCTGCGTTTGGGTCCAGACACTAACTGACTCATAACATGAAACTGCCAATCACATGCCGAAGGTGCCGAAATGCCGTTCCGGATTACTTTAACCCCTGGAAACAACGCAGCGCAAATAATCATAAGAGGCGATTGTGCTAATGGTGGCTGAAGTTTACCAAGCCGGACACATTCGACAGACTTATAAAACAGACACTGGTCCCAACAAATAACTTTAAGATGAGCCCTGACTCCAACCAATAACTTTAAAAGATGAGTCCTGACTCCAACCAATAACTTTAAAAGATGTGTCCTGACTCCAGCTTTAGTTTTCTTACTTCTCCCACACTCAACAAGGCCGTAGCTAGCCCCGCTAGCTCATTAGCTAACCAGCAGTCGAATATACTAACCAGACTAATTTGCAAATAATATCAAAACATGGTGACACTTACAGATGGGTCGCGTACCGTATAAATTGCTCCATCTTTAAGCTTCAATTTAGACGCTAATCCTGCTGTGAACGGGCCCTCCTTGATCAATCAGTCCGACATGAACACACACATACAAAAATTACCTAACTGTAGCCGGGACGTTGCCGTTAAAAATAAAATTAATCCACTCTGTCCTGGCAATTTTGCGTGTTGGGAGACTGTGCAGGGATCTATGTTGCTGCCTGCATCCTACAACCGAACAAGTGGAGGGTTGACATTGGGCCATAGATGTTGTTGTTGTTGTAGCTCCAATGTTCGCAAAGTTATGAGGCAGTCCATTGTACTCAGAAAAACACAAATTCCAAAACGGAAAAGTGTAATAGAACAGTCATTCAAGTTGGAATTCCCTGTTGGAAACTCGGGCAAGATCCAACTGGCCTGAGTTCGCCGATATAAACATACCTGACGTCACTACTACACGTCAATACAGACCGTGCACACCATGAACAGTCAATTTTTACTTCATATATGTTGTTTTAGTTATGAAAACATGTTGAAACAACTTTGTAGTTTACATTTGTAATGTAGTTCAGTTGATTTGAGCTCAACGTTACGAGATAGAAGTCTTTACTAGCATGCGGTACTAGCCTAGATGAATCACATTTACATTGGAAGTTTTGACTCGGAATTATAGATTTCCTAGTACAAGGGAATGCACCATAAGCAACAGCTTTGAGATGAGGTGGTGGGCATGCTCTGTTAGGGGGTTGGATTAGGCTATCAGTGGCCTGTTATGACATCTAAACAGGGGACTTTTCAAAATGGCGCTCCCTGTTGTACAATTTTAAGAATTTTACAAACTTAGTACAACATAAAGTCCACCAAATTTGGTGATGTTTGGACAAACTGTCATTGATTTATGGCCAAATTTGCACCAGGCCCCCTATTGAGCAATTTCAAAATAATTTTACACATGTGGTTCAACATTGTTATGAAACATATACTGCAAGCTTTGTAATGATTTACTTTCAGGGTATGTTTCAGGTACTTATGTGGTCATATCCTGCAAGTTTTGTAATGATTGGCTGAATCGTTGTTGACTTTGGTCTATTTATGTGCTGAGCCATGCCCTTTTGAATTTTATTGGTCAATCTTGATAACTAAATAAGGTATCAGCAAGCTTTATATAACTTATGATAAGCTTTGTAGAATACTGATCCACAGAAAATTCTGTAGCAATTGGACCCACGGTCTAGGAGGAGATGTCAAAAATGTGTTTTTTTACAAATTCAAAATGGTGGAAAATCTAGTCAGGTGGACTTTAGTGGTTCTTGAGGCTTTTTTGTAGAACATGTTGAGCTGGACTTGTGTGTCAAATTTCAAGTCAATCGGACGCACGGTGTGAGGGGCGTGGCCTTTCCAAAATTTCACTTTTGGGCCTTAATTACAGCGCCACCATCTGGCCGATTGGGGGCATGTTTCTTGGGGAGCATTTGCACATCATTTCCAGTTATTGGGCCAAGTTTCATGGTTTTAGCTCATTCCAGCTCATGGGAATTTGCGACAGGGCATAAGACAACAAAGAATAAATATAGCCGCAAGCGGCGATTCACAGGTTCAAACCATTTTGTTTCTGCAAACTGCATGCAGTGACACAAGAAGATAAATTCCACAAAAAAATATATGCAGTTGACAGTATGTTTAAATAAGCAAGGCCACTAGGACAGAGGCTTCCATAATTCCATTCCATTAACAAAGTTCAGTTTAAAGATAAAAGCCCCAGAAAAAAACTATCCTGTCAGCCTATATGGAAAAGATTTGTGGCGCCCCCTATTGGCCATTTTAAATATCATTTTACGAACCAGGTTTGGCGATGTCTGAACAAACTGTCATTCATTTAAGGCCAAATTTGCGGCAGGCCCATGCACATGTTTGGAACTGGTGGCGCCCCGTATTGAGCGATTTCAAAATAATTTTACACACGTGGTTCAACATTGTTATCAAACATATCCTGCAAGTTTTGTAATGATTGGACAAAACATTTCTGATTTATAGTCAGATTTGTGTTATGCCACGCCCATTTTTTGGCATTTGTAGCACCCCGACCACCACCACAATCGGCCACCATCTGGCCGATTGGGCTCATGTTTCTTGGGAAGCATTTGCACATCATTTCCAGTTATTGGGCCAAGTTTCATGGTTTTAGCTCATTACAGCTCACATAATAAACCGACAGGAAAACAATAGGGTTCTACCCCTTCTGGGTTTGAACCCTAAATATAGCAGCAAGCGGCGATTCACGGGTTAAAACCATTTTGTTACGGCAAACTGCATGCAGAGTGACAGAAGAAGATAACTTCCACAAACAAATATATGCAGTTAATTGTATGTTTAAGTAAGCAAGGCCACCAGGACAGAGGCTTCCATTCTCAAACAAAGCCCAGTTTAAACATAAAAGCCCCAGAAAAATACTATACTGTAAGCCCATGTAACACTTGTGTCACTGTATCCACAGCGTAAGTATATGACTGGACTAGTTCTAGGTTCGTGGGAGTGGTGATGATAATATAATAAATCAGATCAGAGAGACAGAGCTTTAAATGTAACAGCTGGCAATTTAGTGATTGGAAAGGTAACAAACAAACAAAAATAACAGTTATAAAATAAGTCAATCTTCTTATAGGCCTAAATCACAGGTAAGTATAACCAAACCTTTTTTGTTTCTCCTTTAAGTTTCCTATAGATTAGTTAGGCCGAATCCCAATTCTCATTTTCACCCCTATGTCTTCGGCTTGGCCCTTCGGAACAGAGTGGGACAACCCTTCAAGACCCTGATACGTCATTGATGACGTTTACATAAACTGATGGAGATAGAAAAGCATAGCGCGATTCGTTCACAATTTATACATTTCACGCTACCAATCAATCAAACAAGTCATCAAATAAAAAACACCACTGCTTCATTACCAGTCCACTTCATGACAGAATAGCGTTAGCGGTGCTCTGTAGTCTGCACTGATATTAGAGGAGCTGTAACAAGTGCAGCAACTTCGCTGCTGGACTTCAGTTATATTTCGGGCGTCATATGCCATCAAAGGGGGGAAATGCGATATGGAAATATGTCAAAATGCGGGACTGTAATGCACAAATGCCTAAAAACAATGATGTAACGTTAACTAGCGAGGTAGAGACATTTTTTGTTATGCTTGTTATAAAGAAAAGGTTGAATACAACAAAATACACTGAAGCGACATTAAACTAAGATAATACCACGGTTAGAATATTTTTTAAATCTTTATTAACGAAGACAATACTACATTTGTGGTTCACTTTGGATGGTAGTGTAGCGTTCGCCATGATCTTACAGTTGATTCGCAGGTCATTCTGGGAGACTTCTCCTAGCCCTCGGTTTGTAGTGTGCCCTTGAAAAATCTCTGTTTGGAGGGCCATGTAGCCCTAGCACTTTGCCCTACCCCTCGATCCCAGGAGAATTGGGACACCCCTACCCTTTCACGTGAATGCGCAAGACGGAGGGGAAGGTCTAAGGGGTAGGGCCAAGGGGTGAATTGGGATTTGGCCAAAGTCTAGTCAGTTTGAGTCAATTTAGTTAGATTAGTCAGGTTTCTAACATAACTTATTTTAGGTTAGTAGGTTATGCCTATTTTAGCTTAATAAGGTATGTTATGTCTTATTTTATTCCCTGAGTTAAGTCTTATTATTTTTCCTTCACAGGTAAACAGGTAAGTGAACCTTAAAATCCATGACAGGAAAATCAGAGATATAACCTTTTGGGTTTAACGTTTTTCCTTTCTTCCCCGACAGGTAAGATACAATAAAATTCACCTTTCTTCAATCTAAACATCAAATGAACATTAGATCATCACAAGAACATAACATTGGAAATTCTTGAAATAAATGTAATGTAGTACCAAAGTGGTATATTCTTTTCAAACTCAGTTCTAGTTCTTTGTACTGTAGTTCAGTTCAATTCTGTTTTAAGATCCACAACACTCCTACCACACTGGCAGCGATGTATTCAGCAGTCATCAGACGTGTACAGTAGATTCTCACACTGGCACGTGTGTTCAGCTCTCAGACTCTTGGGTAGCTCGCCATCCTGTCTCTTGCTTGTGTGTGTATGTGCTGGTCTGAGCGCACACACAATCACACCACGAGGAAGAGTGTCCAACTCCATGAAACAAACTTCTCAACAAAAAAACTCTTCCACAACAAAAACCTTACCAGAACAGTTTGTGTGTTAAGATATTTGCAGACTTGCATTAAATGGTAAAACAGTAATTATTTATATCATTTACAAAGTAAATTATCTATCTCTTTCTCTCCCTTTCTCTGTCTGCAGTGCACGGTCCTAACTCTGCATCTGTGCTGTAACTTTTTGAAAGGAAAAAAAACGTCCCTTTCTTAAAGGGATATTTACGGAAGCCGAGAACGGCCATGCTTGCACATTTTTTTTAATGCCGTTATCTCGAGATCACAAGTTAATTATGCTGTGATCTCGAGATAACAAAGCCCATTTCTCGTGATAACTGGTTCATTTTTCTCGTTATCTTGAGATAACAAAGCCTGTTTTCTCGTGATAACGGGTTCATTTATCTCGTTATCTGGAGAAAATAAAAAGCCGATTTCTCGAGATAACGCGATAAATGAACCCGTTATCACGAGAAAACGAACTTTGTAGTCTGGTTCATTTGAGCACACCAGATTTCATCCTTCAAGATCCCGAACAGTAAGTCAAGGCATAAATGTGTAGTTTTTTTTGCTGCAGTTACGTCATTAGAGGAGACAATCTCGTTTTATAGTAGCCAAAGATGAGCCTACAGACCTGTTGATTGTGCCCCCGGACTTTTATCAACAAATTTATGGCGTAGCTAATTTAGCGGGATAGGCTTACATAGGCTTACATACAGTGGTCAACTTAAAGCAGATGTGTTACTGTCCAGTAGGCTACAACTAAAATAATTATCTTTGGCATAGGGGAACTGGTAAAGAAACTACCCACATTGGTGGGTGTTTGAATGCTATAATAAAGTAAGACTCTTCAGTTCAGATTGCTATGGCACAGTGAAGTTCAATGAGAGAAAAGAGTTGTTAACTGAATGTACATCTGAGAGTTAATTTAAGCAAATGTCCTGGCAATGTGATTCAATACTGACAAAATATATCAGGAGAAGATTGAGATTTATTAAATGAGCTCAAAGATCTGTGCAATGTCCAGATTCTTTTCGTGCACTTTTTCCTAGCTGCTGGCTAATTTTGGTCAGTATGAAAATGAATATTAACTGGCATGTTGCATGTCATTCCTCCATGCAGTCTCCATTATGTTGAACGAATGCTACATCTATAATAGTACACTCATAATAGTTATCACAAAATTGCTGTCACAAAAGAGCACTCATAAAAGAAGTTTGAAGAGATATGCACTCAGCAGTGGCACATCTCTCTAACTACACTGTCCTATAGCCAGAAGTCAGACTACATAGCAGAATCTCTGATACTAAAAATATACTTAGACTAATGTGTGTCTCCATGACAAAATAATATGCATTGCTATATTTTCATTAGGTTTATTATTATTGATATGATAAAAGCATCTAAATTGTTAGTGGTGTAAACTGAACCATCATGATAGCCAATGGAGTACACTATGCAGTGAATGGTTAAGGTTATGTTTATTTATTTAACATCCTGAGGTTTTGAATTATTGTTCACATGAAATGGATGACTCATTCAGGCATTCTCACTTCTGTTGTCATGTAGACATAGCATATCCATGTATGCATAATAAAGAATACATCCAAGAAAATATGACCTCTCAGCCTGGTAGTCCAAACAGTAGAAAGGTCAGTCAGGAACTTAGTAATTCAATTACAGGTTTCCCAAAAGATGAATTTATGTAACCTACAGAGAGGGCCCCATTGCTTTTACCTCTGAAAATGGACTACTGTGGCTATTAACGAATCAGAAAACTGGATCAGAAATGGATCAGACGACCCTTTTATAATTTCAGTTAATGAAGGGTACGCCAGCAGTCAAGAGTTGAACAACTTTGTTACAGCTGCTAGCAAGTATGACTCCACTAACTGTTGGTTGTTGAATCCTGCCAGATCAACATTAATAGTTGCATAATTACCTGCACAAGATAGCCAAAAAATGATTGATTGGACATAAAGCTAACAGCTTTTAGGCTAATGGTAATAGCAAAGGTAGGACACACCCTTGCTGTTCAAAACAAAACAAACAAAACAAACAAACAAACAAACAAACAAAAAACTGCTTAGGAAAATGGTCTATACATGGCAGATGTTGTGAATGGGTACTGACTTGTAGTTACTCCGGTAAAGACTTTTAAGCTGGTCTAGGCTGTTTTTTCCCTGGCATGTAATAGCAGGGGTGCTAAATGGACAGCGCCTCCAACTCGGGTAGTCCATTACACACACAAAATTGGTTCTTTAAATAGAAAGGGTTCTTGATATAACCATTTGCCTCCAACCCTTTTGGAACCTCTTTTCTGAGAGTGTAGTTACCAGTAGGTGAATAATGACATTATATCTGCCTTTGTGTTTTAGGTAGATCAAGACGTTGTAAAGCTCCTTGGAGAAGAGGAACTCTCAGTTTATATTCCTCGATATGGAGACCGTGTCTTTGCCAAAAACTGGAGTGATTTATCCTCCAATGAAATGGAGGATACAGAGCAAAGAAAAAATAAGTTAATAAATCGCCTAAGACAGAAGATGAAACTTCCATCCACCACCTCAGCCACAGCAACCAGCAACAGCCACTCTAGGCTTGGACTTGGAAATAAGAATGCTGAAAGGAAGACAAGAAAAATTGAACTTGGCTGGATGAACTACCAAGACTGTATGTACAAACAAGTAAGAAGGCCTACAGGAGGTGGAACAAGAGAGATAATTGTAAGGAAAAATGACTTGGTATCCAGCATTCTTGAAAAAGGGGAAAAAACAGGAGATCAAAGAAAGGCAAATTAGAGTACTTTGAGGTCATGCTTTGTCTCATGGGTTCTGAGGAGCCCCTTGAGGCCAATGTCACAATTGGAAGTTTGTATGAGCAAACTAATCACAAGATACTTAGAGTATACCTTTGTACAAAGCCAAAAGATTGTACTCATTCTGAGCTTAGTGATGACCCCCTTTCACCTGACACATTCAACACACCTGAGTCAGCTACACATGCATCCTCATTCTCATCCAACTCATCACTGGTCTCCTCCACTCCTGTCAAAAGACCTCTGTCCAGCACTAGGTCTTTCACTTGTAGCAGTCCCCAGACTACCTCAACACTCCAAGCTACTCCTGCTTCTCAAACATCAGGCTAGCCTCAATCAATAAATCTGCCCTTCGATGAAGTTATTTTTCTTGGATATGACACAAACATAACTTTTGATGATCTCGCTGACACACTGATATACTCACCTCTACAAGTCAATGCTGATCAGCCAACAACGGTTGCGGTGACTACACTGAATCCAGATTCACCCCAGCCACTGACCAATAACAGCCAACTATCAAGCAGGGCAAACACGTTCTTTGAAAATCAAACAGAGTCAGCAGTGGTAGCTGAGATGGAAGAACATGTTATTCCCATAGTGGATTCGGACCAGGCTTCCACCAGCACAATGGCAAGTGATTTCTTTGGAAATCCAGAGAATATAGTTGAGAAGCAAATCATTGTGATCCGCCAAGTACACTGTGTTATGGACATGGTTGAAGCATTTACAGACAAGAACATACTGGATGCTAATATTTCATTCAGGCATGTGCTAGAGCATGGCGAGCTTGAGGCTGGAGTTGGGAGTGAGATCATCAGAGACTGTTTCACTGATTTCTGGAATATGTTTTATGCAACAAAGACCTGTGGAACAACTTACAAGATTCCCAGTTTGCACCACACCTTCCAAGAGAGAGAGTAGGCGGCTGTTGCTTGTATCTTGACCTTTGGATGGCAGCAATTTCAGTACTTCCCAGTCCAACTTGCCCCTCCATTCCTCACAGAAGCTCTATCACTCTGCTGTTCAGACAGCAATCTAATGGAGGTTTTCTTTAACTACATCAGCCCAACTGAGAAGGATGTGCTAACTGAGGCACTTGACAACTTCAAAGGAGCTGATATAGAAGAACTCCTCAGCATACTCAGCAGTCACAACTGCACTGTGCTCCCAACTGAAGAAAATCTGTCAAACCTGGTGGAGGAAATAGCCCACAAAGAGATGGTGCAAGAGCCAGCATTTATCATAAAGTGTTGGAAGCCAATTCTTAGGTCTATTGGAGAATCCATGAGTGGTGAAGGACTGAACAAGATTCTGGATGGTCTGAAACCCAGGGCAAGAAACATTACCAAATGCATTCAGTTCCCAGGATCTATGTCACATGTAGAAACAATCACCTCCAATTATCTCTTGAGATTTGTAAGAGAAAGAGATGAGAAGGAGCTTGGCCTGTTCCTCAAGTACTGCACAGGGTCTGACTTGTTCCTATCTAAGACCATTAAAGTCACATTCACAGACATGTCTGAGTTCACAAGGCGGCCTTTGGCTCACACCTGTACTTGTTCTTTGGAACTGGCGTTTAACTACAGCAACTATGCAGAATTTAGATCAGAATTTTGCTCTGTGTTGAGGAGTGTGGGTGATGGATATGTCCTAAAAAGGATTTGTTTGCTCAAACAGGCATCATAGTGGTAGAGGGAGGTAGAAGGTTTTTTTTGTTAATCAATGTTCAATGTTGGATCTCTTTCGAATTTCAAATTGTGTATAAAAAGTCACACTTGAGTTAATATTCCAAGAAAGAGAATTTATTTGGTGCTCTTACAAGAGATAGAAATGTACGGAGCCCCCGAAGTGACATGGAGGAAAAAAACAAAACAGGTACTGGGACAAACACTGACTATAGTTTTGCGAGATCTCGAGTTTCATTTGCGAGATCTCGAGTTTCATTTGCGAGATCTCGCAAATCCAACAATGCGTATGAGAACCGCCGTCTACTGAAAACCCGCCACAACCTGAAGCCACTAAGGCACTGACCCGGAAGTTAATTTAAAAAGGAAGAAAGAAAATATATGCAAAAAAATAGACAAAAAGCTTTGACTGTCGTCCCAGCTGATATGAACGATAATGTTCACACCTTATAACTATATATATATATATAAAAGAACGACGCAAAGGATGATATGTTTGAGATCACATTCGTTTCACCTGAATTTTTAATATAGTCCGATTGCCTCCTGCTGGTAACATGAGGAACTACAACCTAATTTCAGTGGACTGGCTAAGCTCTCCGTAGACGGCACTTCCCCAGTTCACACACTGACACCGCACGGTTATATATATATAGTTATAAGGTGTGAACATTATCGTTCATATCAGCTGGGACGACAGTCAAAGCTTTTTGTCTATTTCTTTGCATATATTTTCTTTCTTCCTTTTTAAATTAACTTCCGGGTCAGCGCCTTAGCGGCTTCAGGTTGTGGCGGGTTTTCAGTAGACGGCGGTCTGATGATGATGACTTATTGATGATGACTTATTTTGAAAATGAGTGTTACTTTACGTGGGCATTTGACCAAAGCTACTGAGTCCCGAAAGGGTGACGTGGGGTTTTTAATATATTTTCCTGTTACATCGCAATGTTTTTTCCGTTGCCTCGCGGAAACTTTCGCTGCCATTTTTATATGAATTTAAGTCCAGCCACAGTAAACATAATGTTTAGTCTACGTGTTTATCATGTTTCCAACGCTGCAACGCACTATCGTCTTCCTTTTAGGCCTAACTAGTAACAACCCACATATGTTAACCCAGAATAAAGTTAACTCTAGGTTAAAAAAAATAATAATAGTAACAATAAATAAACGTAAAAAGATCTGTACATTGATATTAATCATAATGAAAACCTCATGTTTATGTGGTTGGATGGGTTATGCTGATCAAGAATAGCCCTATTCCACAAAGATAGAATCCCTAATATTGTATTGAATTGGACGAGACCGCACAGGTGTCGGCTTTACACATCATCTCGCCATCGAGGAACAACAGTGGCAAGCCCAACACAATCTATACAGCCTACTGCTGGAACTCTAGTTGATAGGGTTGTAAGAGAACGCAAAGCTTTTGGGAAGGAACACAAAAGTGTTTCAAAACATTTTTCCCACCATGATCATTTAGGGGCTCGGTAATAGGATATAAAAGAGGACATTCAAACTTTTAATTAGTTTGGGGATTCTCCAATCATTTGCAACATTTAAATTGATGAGAGAGAAAGGCCTACTGTCTGTCAATCAGGATTTGTTATAATTACTTTCTGTAGGAGATTGTACGGTTAGAAACCATCTAATATATAACCTATACCAGTCACGTACATTTTTAAAACAACACGAAACAGCCCTGAGATATAGTAAGATACGTTAGAAAACAAAAACCTGAAGATGTGGAGGACTTACTTGAATGATTTTAAGAAAGCAGAATTGAATGAGACCCATGTCTATGAAATCCCCACTGAAGTCCCCAGATGCCTGGAACTCCTGGAACACGTCCCTCCAGTAGTCCACGTTCTGTCTCCTGTAGATCCCCCACCAACTTTCGATCCTTTGGTTTGCTGTACTTCGTCCTTGTAACACACAAGGCCCATGGACAGCGCCAGTGTCATCCTCTCGGAGGAAGTGTTGCAGCCTGTTAACATGAACGTTTTCAGTTCCAAAGTCAGATCTGACTATCTTTGGACACCCCCCAAGTTCAGTGACTGCCCTTATGAAGTAGGCTGCGATGACTTTGGGGTTACTATTTGTATAGTTTGCTTGCATCCAGATTATATGACGTGAAAACCCATCTATGCACCCGTTTACTCCAATGCCAAAAGGGGTCAGTTTATCATAAGAGTCCACGTGCCATATATAATTGGGCCCTGGGACACTATAAGATCTTCTCCGAAGTCTTGTGCCTCTCCGTTGCAGTACGCCCTCGGTGTTTAGATATGACTGAACCTCGTAAACCAAGTCTCGGGTAACATGCAGTCCAGCTATTCTGCACCTTTCGTGCATCATTCGGTAACCATGAAGACGACCTGGTCCCCTTATCTGGTTACTAATGAAGTTAACAATCTCAGCAGGATCACTGAAGTGCACTCGCCTGTGAAGTTGCAGCCGGGCTAGTCTTCTCCTTAAATGACGAGGACTGGTCTGAATGTTATCTCTAACAGAAAGACACAATGCAATTTCTGCCTGTGTTAGACCTCGATTGAAGTACAGTCTGATGCGTTGATCAATAATAGGTATTCCTTGATCTGACATTTTCAGTTTAAATCAGTTGCAGTTGTCAAGACGTCATCTGTGCATGCTGACATGTCACTCCTGATCTCTGATAAACAATAAGAGCTTTAGTTTTCTCGTGATAACGGGTTGATTATCTTGTTATCTCAAGATAACAAAGCTTGTTTTCTTGAGATAACGGTATAATTAACTTGTGATCTCGAGATAACAGCATTAAAAAAAAATGTGCAAGCATGGCCGTTCTCGGCTTCCGTAGATATTCGCTAATTAAAGGGGAATGTTTCACTATGAATTTGTATAGGCATACATTTTAATTGTTTCTTCTTACAAATTATTTAGTGTCAACATTTTTAATTGTAGCCTAATTTATTTGTAACTTAATTTATAAAAATCTTATTTTATAACCATATTTTAATGTGGGTTACACCCATATGGAAAAACTCATGTATTTACAGCACAATTTGCCAGGCCCCGCCGTCACAGTCTGGGGACTGCTACAAGTGAAAGACCTAGTGCTGGACAGAGGTCTTTTGACAGGACTGGAGGAGACCAGTGATGACAGGTTGGGGACATGTTTCAACAGCTTAACCCTCAGGCATCAGTTTAATTTACTACCCTCTTAAGTCATTAAGGACAAAAATGTCCACTTCCAAAAACTGCTAAAAATATAGTACAGATTAATTTTTTGGGTTAAGTCTTTTGATCAACTTCAGTCCTGATCAAAACTATCAAATATTGAATAATTATCAGGATTTTAACCCTTTAAATGCCAGTTTGATTACATGGTGCTAAGATTTTATATGGAAAAAACACACAAAAAATGAGTTATTTTCCATATAACAAATGTTGGGGGGCTGGGGGATTTTCTTTTTATCAGTCTTGGATATGTCAAAGATTAGCCAAAATATTAACTTTGATGCATTATTAGTTTTTGTGTAGCATCAGATTTAAAATGTACTACCCTCTTAAGTCATTTGAGGACAAAAATGTCCCATTAAGTCCCATTAAAACCACATTTTTTAATCTCATAGCCATTACAAAATATAATCATGCATTCTGTAATGTTAGGGTTTCATTTTTGAGAAAAATAGTAAAATTTGTCATTTTTACTGTTCACCACTAAAATCAGCCATTTCCCCATTATACTGCCGTGCAAAGGCAAAGTGCAGTATCTGCATTAAAAAAAAATGTATGTATGTACTATAACTGGTGCCGTATCTGTTCTATTTCTTGTGAAAGTCCTGTGTCCTACAGACTATAGACACCCACATTGAATATGATTTGATCTTGATCTTTGTTGGCAGGGGATAAATATAAAAGGCCCGTTTTCTCAATTCGGTCATTTTGTAGATACTGCACTTTGCCTTTGCACGGCAATATAGGCCTATGCATAAAGTGCTTGTCATTTCATTAGCTTTTGTACTTGTGTTATTGAGCTTACTAGGCTATTTTAAGAAAGTGTGTGTGTGTGTTTGCTGTTTCATGTGTTTAGTATACTGTCATACACAGCCATACATGCACTCTTTCAAGTAAATAAAAACATGGGTCCCCTTCTCTTACTGCACTTCAAAGAGGTCACTGTGGAGAAAACAAAAACAACGGTTAGTGAGTTTATGCTCCTGACTGGAGTCCTGTCACAAACTGTTTGTAGCTTGGCTGTCTGGTCATTTCATTCCTGTGACAACCAAGGAGCAAGATGAAGAGGCGCAACTCTGTGGAAGAGGCTTGGGATATAATCATGCAGCCTGTAACTCCCAGAGAGATGCTGGAAAGTGAAACATCCACATCCTCAGAAGGAGAGTCTGATGTGGACTTTGTGGTGGAGTCAGATCATTCTGCTTCCTCTTCTTCCTCTCCTGACCTTTCCACTGAGAGTGGAGAGGACACAAAGGATCCTGCAACAGGATGGACTTCAAAAAGTGGGCAAGTCTGGTTTCCTACTAATGCAGAGACTACCCACTATGTTCCTGTTGCCAGAGGTTTGATTCCGGGGCCGACACGGTACACTGGAAGTGGACATTTTTGTCCTTAATGACTTAAGGGGGAAGTAAAAAAATTTCACAGTGTTCTATTGATCTATTAGAAAAATAAAATTTGAATTCCAAAATTTGTCAAGAGAGAGGCTTTCTTACAAAACAATTGTGCCATATGCACTAACACAGCCAAAATGATGGCCAGATCAAGAGGAAAAATTTGCTCAAATGGACAAAAATGTCCATAATGATGCATGAGGGTTAAAAATGTCAACCAAGTTTGGTGATGTTTGGACAAACTGTCATTGATTTTGTGGGGATAATAAAATGTGGGTAACCTGTATAACCCTATGTATGCAATAACCTATACACCGCTGTGCACTTAATAAGTAGTAAGAATATATCAGCCAATAGTAGGATGTTAATAAAGGCCCAAAATGTTGTGTGTAAATATTGAAAATCATGTGTGTGCGGCCTAGTGTGAGTAGAGAGCAGACAGAGAGTTAGAAATGAATACTGTGAAAAGAACAGGAGGAAGACCTTGGCCTTGGGGGAAGAATGTGTGTCAACAGAGAGATTGCGGTCGGCAGCCACACACACTGAATCGCCAGTTCTGAGAAGCAAGGAGATGTGTATTACGCTATGAAAACAGTGTGAGCCTGTTTGAGTGTTGCACGCAGCAATGATATGTAACTAGGGAAAAAGGTTATTACGCAAATGTGCTTATGAATTATGCATTATGGGAGGACCTATTAGAGGATCCAGTCACATGAATGGCTAGGGAAACGATGATGTTTAGAAACTAGATGGCGTCAGGAAGTCTATAATAATCATGAACAACCAGGAATGGAGGCTTTTTCACAGACCTCTGTCAGGTAGCTAACTGGGGAACGCCAGTCTATCGGGTGGAAAGTGAAAGTGCCCTCTTCCATGGAATTGCATTAATTGTATCTGTCTATCAGTCGTTTTAATAAATCATTTTTATTCATTAAGCAGTCTAGAACTAAATTATTTGTTTGTTTTTTTATTGGTTAAGGCACAGACTGATGTGCCCGCGAAGCAGCCGAGGCCTTCCAATCCTCGGTTGATTTTCACGCAACCCCCACAATTTAAAGTCTAATTCCGGGATTTTTCAACCTGGACTCTATGTCCACAAAATCGCTTTTCATACCTTTAAGTAGATCCCAAAAGTTTCGGAGTTGCTCCGTCGGGCGGCTCAAGGCTCCAATGTAATCCGACGGGCATGTCCGGGCATGTCTATGTCATGTCTGGGCATGTCTATGTCATGTCTAAGGTCTATTTCTGGTTAAAATGGTCTATTTCTGTAGCGATCCTTTCGGTAATGTTGTCAGACACTTGTCAGACACACGAATAACAATCTGAGCCTGTCAGTGGCAAAATCAAGCACTTTTAGTGGACGTACTTTGACTGGACATGCCCGGACATGCCCGCTGGATTACATTGGAGTGAAACCCAAGCAATATTGCAGTATGTCATGTAGGGTAAATCAAACTATGACAGAGTGTTAAAAGACGGTTCTGAAGAACAACTGATTTATCAAAGTGACTTTTTCATTTTAATGCATTTTGTGCTCATCTTAAGTCACTCTTGATAATACCATCAGGTCAATACATGTGACAGGTGGCCCGCCGATATTTTTCCATGGAAAGCTGGGGTATAGCTAACATTACGCTATAAACTAACTACACCACGGTCGCATGACTTCAACGTCACCACCACTTAAAATACTATAAATTGATGAATTTACAAGTTGGAAAGTTTGAGTTAGAATAGCTTGGAAGAGCGCGAGTATAAACACAACTAGAGGCTGTAAAGGCGGACTAGTGAGTAGATGAGTTACCGTGTTCGGGGTTTAATGTCCCCGACAACCTCTGTAGTCTCATTTAGCCACTTGTTAGCAATCGCCTTTTTTAAGACATGTAAAAACTTTAAAATTCACGAGTGGGGTATTTACTGACGTATTTTATGTCGTAGAACAAAATGTGAAAACCTCTTAAGCTTGTTTTAACTACAGACTTTATTTCAGGCATCCAACCAAAAACCCATTAAAAAAAACCAGTGACAAGACGAGGGAACCGGAAGTGCAAAAATGCTAACTCATTTCCTGGTTTTAGGACTCATTCCTGCACCACTCTATTACAGTTTTTTACAATCATTTTCACACTTGTCTCAATACCATGTCCACTTCTTCAAAACTTCACACAGTGTGCTTTTGAAACACACTTGAGCACATCAGTTAATCTTTAGTGCAAAATGCACTTCAACCAGCAAAACACTTACGCACATATTTCAGCCAAAAGTGATTCATGCTGCCGAAAGTATAGCATATGCTTTCTCACGTAAGACTACTTTGTCACTCAATGTACAATGAACTAAAAAACACAAACAACTTGGAGCATTGCAAAATAGATGGAGATGGAAGGTTTATGACCACCACCCACATGACCAGATGTCACTTCTAGATGCAATGGCTGCTGGGTGTATGGACATAACAGTGGAACACATCCAGGGCTGGATAAGGTACTCGAAGAGATTATTTCCTTCAACCACCAAAAGCACACTGTGTGAAGAGTTTTGAAGAAGTGGACATGGTATTGAGACAAGTGTGATAACGATTGTAAAAAACTGTAACAATCTTTCCTGTGTAATGTAAAACAATATATGATAAAGAAACAAATCACAAAAGCAACAGTATTCTTCAGGGGGTTTACTATATTTTGCCATTTGGTCTCACAGTGCAATATACTGTAGTTCAATAAGAAAAATACAATACAATCAATTACTCAAAATACATTACAATCAATAACAAAAAATACCAAATAGCAATATTTTCACTATATGCACAGTAATTTGCACATATATTGTCTGCCTATCAGTATCAGAAGTCTACTGTTGTCCTGGCCCATCCATCCTGTCCTCTGCATTAGGCCATAGATTTTCAGCAACATCACACCAAATCTTATCTCTTGCCATACACCAAGGAAAGAATCTCCTCAAGTGCCTTATCCAGCCCTGGATGTGTTCCACAGTTATGTCCATACACCCAGCAGCCATTGCATCTAGAAGTGACATCTGGTTATGTGGGTGGTGGTCATAAACCTTCCATCTCCATGCAGAAAAGAATTCTTCTATGGAATTGAGGAAAATTCTGGCAGTATTGCACGCCTCGCTGTGGGCTTCATCAATATAAGATCATTGTCAACAAAAGCGCTGCTGATCAATGATTTGATTACTGAACATAATTTAGATATGATGGGTCTCTGTGAAACCTGGCTAAAGCCAAATGAGTCTCTGCCTCTAATTGAAGCCTCTCCTCCAAACTTTCTTAGTTCTCAGGTTGCCCGGGAGACGAAAAAAGGAGGGGGTGTTGCCCTGATATTTAACCCTATCCTTAGTCTTACTCCCAACACGAGCAACAAATTTACATCCTTTGAAGTCCTGACTCTGCACCATACAGCTACGAATCTCCCGTCATTCTACCTAGCAGTACTTTACCGACCACCTGGGCCCTATTCACTCTTCTTAGAAGAGTTCTCCAATTTCATTTCAGACTTAGTGACCCGAGCTGATAACATTCTCATTATCGGTGATTTTAACATTCATCTGAATAATCCCACCGACCCCCTCAGTAAGGCCTTCCTAGATCTTATTGATACTTGCGGCCTCACTCAATTTGTTAATGAACCAACCCACCATGGCGGCAACACCCTTGACCTGGTTCTGACCCGTGGCATTCCTGTTTCTGCTTTAGTGGTCTCCTCTTATGTGCCTGCCCTATCTGATCACTATCTCATTAAATTTGAAATCGAATTGATCGTCCCACGCCAAAAGCGTGAAGATACTTATATTAGCCGTCGTATTAATGCCACTACGGCCTCATTACTATCTGAAAAACTACCCAGTTTTCTCGCACCACTCTCTGGTCATGTTGGCTCGCTCGACAATTTCACCAACAAACTAAACGCTAGCCTTACCAACGCGCTTGACTCAATCGCCCCGTTAGTCACTAGAAAACACCACGCTAGGAGGTTTGCACCGTGGTTTACTAACGACACTCGAGCACTTAAACAAGCCTGTAGAAAACTAGAGCGTAAATGGCGATTGACCAAACTTGAAGTCTTCCGGCTTGCCTGGAATGATAGCCTGCTAAATTATAAATGTGCACTCTCGTCAGCCAAAATGTCACACCTCTCTAGGTTAATCAGTGCAAATAAAAACAACCCAAAGTTTCTATTCGACACTGTTACTAAACTAACACGGAATCCCTCCCCCTCTGATAGCGTTCTGTTTTCTCCAAATGATTTCATGTCCTTTTTTAGTCAGAAAATCACGCTGATTAGAGATGAGATCACCAGTACACTCTCTACTGGTGGTGCCGTCGCACCCCTGAGAAGTCCACTTGGTGTTTCCCAAACTGAATCTCTTTTCTCACAGTTTGAGTTAGTTTCCTTAGACTCTCTCACCAAGCTAACTCTGTCTTCAAAACCCACGACCTGCATGCTAGACCCTCTGCCTGCTAAACTGCTCAAAGAAGTTTTTCCTATCCTAGGACCCTCCATTCTTTATATGATCAATCAGTCGCTCTCCACTGGCACTGTGCCCTCTGCCTTTAAAGCGGCCGTGATCAAGCCACTACTGAAAAAACCGAACCTTGACCCCGAAGTACTCCAGAACTATAGACCAATCTCTAATCTGCCGTTCCTCTCCAAATTACTTGAACGAACAGTAGCGAGTCAACTTACAGACTTTCTGTCAAAAAATAACCTACTTGATCCCTTCCAATCGGGTTTTAGATCCTTTCACTCGACCGAAACTGCACTTACGCGAGTGGTAAATGACCTTCTGTTAGCTATAGACTCCAACTCAACCTCAGCACTATTGCTACTTGACTTGAGCGCAGCCTTTGACACAATTGATCATACGATACTCTTGAACCGCCTTGAACATTATATTGGTATCCGGGGATCAGCCCTTTCTTGGTTTAGGTCTTACCTACTTGATAGATCACATCGCGTCTTTTACAACAACATGACCTCAGAGTGTTGCAATATGGACTTTGGTGTCCCGCAAGGCTCTGTCCTAGGACCACTGCTATTCTCTATCTATATGCTACCACTTGGTGGCATCATTCGCAAATTTGGAATTAACTTCCATTGCTACGCCGATGACACCCAAATTTACATACCAGTCAAACCAACCGATAACACCCAATTCCAAAAACTAGAGGCCTGCCTATCAGAGGTCAAATATTGGATGTCCCTAAACTTCCTACTTCTTAATGGCAACAAAACTGAGATGCTAATTGTGGGACCAGCTAGACATAGACACTTATTTGAGAATACTACTCTCAATTTTGATAGTTGTGTAATCTCCCAGAGCCCACACGTTAAAAATCTTGGGGTAAAATTCGACCCTACCCTCTCATTCGAGTTGCACATTAAGGAGATCACTAAAACAGCGTTTTATCATCTTCGTAATATTGCCAAAATTCGACCCATGCTAACAGAGGCAGACGCAGAAATTTTAGTACATGCCTTCGTATCATCCAGAATCGATTATTGCAATGCCCTTTTTTCGGGCTTACCTACTGGGCGAACTAAAAAATTACAATTGGTTCAGAATGCTGCTGCCAGAATCCTGACCAAAACTAGGAAATTCGACCATATAACTCCCATTCTATCCTCATTACACTGGCTACCAATTCAAGCCAGATGTGACTTTAAGGTGCTTTTACTTGCATATAAATCATTACATGGGATGGCACCGTCCTATTTATCCGATTTGATTATACCATACAAACCGCCACGTGCCCTTAGATCTCAGGACGTTGGCTACCTGTCTATCCCAGCAGTCAAAAAGAAAACTGCAGGTAACAGAGCCTTTTCTTACCGGGCTCCATATCTATGGAACAGTCTGCCTGCCTCAGTCAGAGAGGCAGGCTCTATCGACGTCTTTAAGTCAAGGCTAAAAACCCATTTATTCTCTCTGTCATTTGACCAGCCCTGAGGGAGTGGCCCAGTCTCGTCTCAGAGTAAGGCTAGCCTAGTAAGGCTAGTCTAGTAAGGCTAGGCTCAGTCTCTTCTCAGAGTAAGGCTAGACCAGTTAGCTTATCCTAGCTCAGGGTCCTGCCGATGGATATTAGCATCCTGCCTGCATGTCCTATTGTTCTGGTCTACTTGCTGCTGTCCACTGACGCTGGTCATGTCTGTCTGTGTGAGCGTGTGTGTGTGTATGGGTGTGTGTGGGTGAGTCTCTGATCTGTTCCAGGCTGCAGCCCGGCAGAGTTGGCGTCTGCGTGGTCCCGCCTCCTAGGACGATGCTGACTGAGCGGGCGTTGCGTTCTCCTATCTGGGCAGAGTTGGCGTCTGCATGGTCCCCTAGTCCTATGATGACGTCGACTGAGTTGCCGTTGCTGTGATGCCCCATCAGATGTGGATGTCCCACCAAAATGAACTTTCATATATTGTGTATACTCTGTTTGCCCAAACACGGCATCTATTGCACGCCCAACCGTCCTGGTAGGGGGATCCCTCTCTGAGTAGCCCCTCCCAAGGTTTCTCCCACTTTTCCAATAAGGTTTTTGTGGGAGTTTTTCCTTGTCCTCTGTGAGGGTCTAAGGCTGGGGGATGTCGTGTACTAATCATTTATTATTTTCACATGTTGGGCATTGTGAAGCCCTTAGGGACTGTAACGGTGATTAAGGGCTATACAAATAAATGTGATTTGATTTGATTTGAAAGGAGAGTACGGTGACAGGAATAACGACTTCATCCTGGGATGGGCCGTAAACCACTCTGATCTGGCGGGAGTGGTGAAATGCCACATTGTCCCATACAAACTGGTGAATTCTGCCTCCCTTGTTCTCTTTCTGCTGAAAGCCTTTCAAACAGTTCATCAAGAAAAACAATAAGGCGTGCTGAATTGTATGGGCCAATGATGGCCTTATGCAGCTGCAGTCCATCAACAGATATTGCTGCACACATCGTGATGTTAGCCCCCCCTCTGGCCTGGAACATCTACAGTTACCCTTTTCCCGATTACATTCCTTCCACGGCGGTGTCTTTTTACCAAGTTGAAACCGGCCTCATCCACATAGATGAATGGGTGTTCAGTTTCACTGGCTTCAAGCTCCATGACTCTCTTCAGTAAATTAGAGAATACACAAGGTACTGTAAGTCACAAATTGTATAGCTTACTGTGTTGTGCAAAATCTGAAAGAAAATGCCCGTGTGCTGTGTTGTTCAAAATTACCTTAGCGTGTCAAGGAACTCAGGTACCAATATGTCCAGGTAAGATATTTACCTGGATATATTGGTACCTGAGTTCCTTGACACGCTCAGAGTTCCTGTCAAAGGGGACAGTGTACAACTGTTTCATCCTGATCTGATGTTTCTGTAGAACTCTTGAAATGGTTGTAGTGCTAACACTGTCAATGTGGAAATGGAAATATGTTGTTGTCTGCAATTATGTTGTTGCGTATTTCTCTTAGCCTGATTCTGTTGTTGGCAATGACCATCCCAACTATTGCATCTTCTTGTTGAGGCGTAAATATTCTTCCCCTTCCCCCTGTGTGAGGTAACCGCTGGGTCTTATAGTGAGTCAAAGACAAATGTGCACCGATACATCAGCATTTTCTAGACTTTTCTCAAATCACAGTACTACTGTAATATACACACCAATTGAATGCCTTCAGTCAGAATGCTGTAAATACTGTAGAGTACCTGTTGGTTTTCTGGAAAATCCTCATTATTGAAGCCACTGTGGATCTAGGCAAAATTGGCTGAATGCTCAAACCTGCTTCCCTCAGGGACAGACCATGATTTACCACATGATCAATGACTGTGGCTCTGATTTCATCAGACACAACTGTTCTTGCTCTTCTGCAACGTCCTCGTCCTCGTCCTCGTCCTCGTCCGCTGCCTCTTGCTGCCTCTTGCTGCCTCTTGCTGCATCCATTTTCCTCACCAAAGCTAAAGAATGCAAATGCAAATCCAAAGATGGCCCCTTTTGTACATGTGCTAACGAGGCACAAACAAAAAACGCCTGGGTAGGTCATTAGCTGAAATGACAGCCAGGTGTTCTTTCTAATCTCTTATAAGTGACAACTACATCTATATTTTCCCTATATACATGCACATTTCAATGCAAGCATGACCACTTTTGTATAGATGGAAACAAGGCTGCAAACACAAAAACTGAATAAACTTTCTGCTCTTATGTATTTCAAGCGTATAGTTTCATTTGTCTGTCAAAATGCAACATATTTCCATCCACAGTGATCAGAATTTTGTTGGGTTTTGAACTGAAAGTTAATTGTTTTGAACAGAGTATCTAAATGTCTGCAAAATTTGCTGTAGTTGTACAGGATTTTACTGGTGGTGACTGAGAGAGGTATTCATGAATTTTGGATGATTGGTGGTGATTGAATGCCTCTTGTATCAAAGCAATGCAAAAGTATACACAGTTTAGTTCACATAGTCTACTGATATGGTGAATGTGTTAAGTGTTTTGAAAAAGTGGACATGGTATTGAGACAAGTGTGAAAACGATTGTAAAAAACTGTAACAGGAGAATCACTAAAGGTAAGCACCTCATGTTTAGCATTAGCGTAGTAATTTTCATTTTTTGCATTCAGTACATGTAGGTGGAGAGAGCATTAGCGATATTTATAACGGAGCCACAGTTTTCCAGCGGAGAAAAAGCGAGAGCCACACTCCTGACTACATGTTTTGTGGCTGCATTGCATTCTGGTCTATCTTGGCTACTGTTGGTGGAGAAATTGATGTCTCTTCCTCTTCTACGATGGATTTCTCCCTGTATGATTGTTGAACTTCGGTGCAAAGCTCTTGCTCTTCGAGTCTGAACATTAAACGTCAGGTTTTGGGGATTTTCTCCTATCAAACTCCATTGTAGCTGCGCTGGAAATATGTCAATATGGCATTATGTCGTCTACGTTCGGCCAGTCATCCACAGGAATAAGAAAAATACACTGCCAAACAACAAAATGGACCCTGAAATGCAACGTACATCACCAATAGTTGTTTTTAACAGTGTTAAAGTGTTCTAGATAGAATTTTCCTTTCATTCCACACCAAAGTCTTAACCCTAAACTCATCCATTTAAGAAGTGACAACCGGTCAGAATGACCTCACTTAAAAAAAACTAAAACTCTAAAACTCATTCTCACAAGGAGAGAAGTACAAAAACACACATACACACACACCGGCTTCAGTGAGAGGGATTAAAGTTTCCATAGCTGTGAAATACCCTGCTTTCCCCTTGGCAGCTGTGTGTCTGTCAGCCTCGACAGAGAGAGGTTGGAAAGGGCTGATCTGAATTAATTTGCAGGTGAAGAGCCAGGCCATTGATTTTACCCAGCAGTTTCCTTGATAGAGATGATTGAACTCCAGGAATAACAGCCAATTTCAACATCAATGGGCAGAGAGAGGTGAGAGAAGGAGAGAGAAAATGACAAATTGACAGAAAGATAGAAAGTTCTATACATATTAAAGTAACAGTGTAGAGACCCCGGGGTCGGGCAAGAGGTTCAATAGGTGGATAGCGATGATGAAGCCCTCAGAAATACTGTCACTTCAACAAGTCTTTACTAGTATCTTCTGTCGTTCACCATATAGCACAGAAATATATCATATAGAACAGAAATATCATCCTTGAGGGCTCGATCAATAGTGCAAAACACCCTCAGAGTGGTAGGATTGCTGTGAATGGAGTGTTATTCATCTGCACCCAGAAACCTTCCTGACAGGAGCTCAGACTGCCCTGCCGCACAAATAGTCAGCCATTTCACACGGAATGGACCGAGAACAAAAAGAAAGCCATACAAGAAAGAATGGAGAGACAGAAAGCGACAATCACTCCATTTTCCTCCCCAACAAAAGGGCACGTGAGTGCTGTAATGAGAGTGAATGAGTGTGTGTGTGCGCGTGTGCGTGTGTGCCTGTGTGCATGTGCACGTGTGTTTGTGTGTGTGTGTGTGTGTGTGTGTGTGTGTGTGTGTGTGTGTCACAGTATAACTTTGCAAAGTGTCCATGCAAAGACACTCATCGGCTCACAGCATAATATTGACAGCTCGTTGAGGCTCGAAGTTGCCAGGTTGGTGACTTTTCCAGCAGATGTTGATGATGATGTTTCAGACAGAACAGCAGGCGCAACAACCGTTTGCACAAGTGTCAATGTATTGCAGGTAGATAGATCACAGAATAACTGTCTCGGGGCCCCAAGCGACCCGCCTTATGGGTCAGGCTGGCACTGGGGAAAGTGTTACTCATTCACTTTCCCCACCCACATTTTCCCATCCAGCCCCATCTGGTGATTCTCCAGTCACAAGCTAGCTTCTCCAACCTCTAGGTCTCCACCACCTACTGTTAAGGTCAGTAAAGTTAATAAACACTAAAGCAAAACAGACCTGTATATTATGGAAGCCCAGAACCGCCAAAATAAAAAATGAATAAATAAATGACTCAATACATAAATTAATACTTAAATAAATAAATAAATAAATATAAATTCAATAAAAATGCAAAAATAAATATATGTACACATAAATAAATAAATGTATAAATTAAATTAATGAATAAATGGGTATTTATGCATTTATTTATTTCACTATTTATTTATTTATTTAATCATTCATTTTTGCACTCATTTATTCCCCTATTTATTTATTTCCTTTAGCATTCATTTCTGTATTTATTCATGACCATATTTATTTATTTATTTATTCATTTCTGTATAGATTTATTTCCGGATTTATTGATTTATTGATTTCTCGGTCCATATGATAATGAGGGGGCTGTCAATCACACTATGTCATGGTGTCACCTTATTTCCATTGGTTGATTGATACCAGAGTGCTTAGATCGACTGCACAGGCCTTGCTCCTAGACCTTCACCTGTTGTTTAACTACGTTGGTATAGTAAATTTGGAAATGGCTGCGTACAGCCAGGATTTAGCCAGAGATTTAAGACTCTTGGCTGACATAGCTGAAAATGAAAATGCCAGTTCCAATTACCTGCTGTTTCATGTGGATGCTTTGACAAACAATTTGTTCCACTTATTTGCATCAACAAACACAGAGGTTGACCCTGAAGTGTTGAACAATTTGGAAGAAGTGGCTCATCGCCTGAATCTTTCGCTCCAAAATGCTGATAATGCCACGTTAGTTGGATGCCCCTGTTATTTATTAGCAGGTTTGCATGTCCGCGACATTGCTGCTCTTTTTGGGGTTGGTGAGAGAACCGTCCACCGTCAAATGGCAGAGCATGGCATACGGTGAGTCTGAGATCTTTTGTCAACTTGCCACCTATTGAGTAAATTAATTTACTCGGACTAAGTTAGCTACGTCCCAAAACCTTTCACCTCTGTTCCTTTCCTTAAACAAAAGCTGTCATGGTAAATCAAAATAGCCGACACAATATGTAATAATAAACACATAAGGAAAAGTTCAGCCATCTCAACGCTTGAGGTGTACGGATTCAAAGTAAGTGAATTCTATGTGGTTTAAGTAATGAGTTGACAATGGCTCTGCTGTAGGCAATCAAAAACCTTACAATACCTTTTGTTTGTGTAACCCATATAGAATATGCGGTCACTAAAGAGTTAACTAACTGAGCGTCAAATCACGTGACGCCAACAGAGGGCGCATTTGCGTTGTTTTATGCTAGCAGGAGAGGTTTTTCTGCTTGTGAAACCCGATGAGCTTTAGCATTTTTGGTGAAAATAACAAGAAATAAGCAAAGATATTCAGTCAATTCCTATCAGGAGTTGTAGATAAGAGTCTTGTGTTAGTAACTCAAGTGCTGCATCGTGAGAGCGGGGAGCCTGTGTGTTTTTACATGTTTTTTTCCTGCTGTTTTGCCACGATTTTCCTGTGAGTCTCCGGTGAGTCATTCTGTCTGAACTTACTCATTAGCCTGCTATCTTGCTAGCTACAAGGTGTGGGATATTATCAGTAAGCAGTATTTGGTGTTAAGATCACATACTATTACAAAAAACCAATCGGAGTGAGAGTACTGTGAAATGTTTACACATTGCATTTGGCTCATTCTGTGTCATTTGTGGGTTTCTAAACAGAGCATTTAGCTAAGTTACTGTTATAATGAATGTGTTTTACTGAATGTGTTTAACTGAAATATTAATGGGAAAATATTGCATTCATTTCATGTTGTTAAAAAGGAATAGCTTACAGTTCATATGTTTAAGATAAAAATTAATTATCCCTTTTATGTTCATCATCATTTGGTTTGTCAATGCAAACTTTTGTCGCTAGTCAAACATACCTGTATGGATTACAGTGGTAGTTGTAGTGTGATTTGAACAGTTTTTCATAACCATGGTTAATGGTTTTGAATGTGTAACTGATGTATTGAGAAAAGTAAATAAGGTACCTTATACAGAGAAGAAATAGACATGTTATAACTGATTGTATCTATTCTGTACTGCTACGTGCAGATTGGTTTTGATCCTGGATTTAGTCTGATCCATACCATGTCGACTTCGATGGCGAGCCTGTCCCAGGTTTGGACGCAGTGTGGCCAGCTGTGTCGGTTCCCATTCTGCGGAGTGACTGAACTGTTCACATCAGGATTCATATACTGAATTCCAGATAAGGAACACTTAGAAGTGTTTTATTTTATTTCACTACCCGGGTAGAGTGACTCTATTTTCCCAAATACAATTAAAGAGACAATTTATTTTATATTTTTCTATTTTTCCTAAACGAAAGAGCTCTATTTTATTTTGGGGTGATTTAAATTGCAAAATAACATGTTGTTGTGTGAATGAAGTGTTGCAGAGATTGTGAAATAAACCTGCTAACTGTTCTGTTTTAAAAGCAACGTCTCCTTGTGAGTCTTGTCAATTGTACTGCTCAGAGCCTAGGTAATTGATACATAGCATCATTTCTAATTCAGAATAGAGGTGCTACATTTGTATGCAGGCCCATGATGTCAAAGGCCTAGGAGCTTCATCAGTTTCCCCTCTTTACCTGACCTAAAGCCACTTCAGGATCCAAAAAAGAATCACATGGAAAATAACATTTCATGAAAGTTATGCTACACCACTTCAGACAAAAAATGATATGAAAAATTACACAATGGCATATTTTGATAGATCAATCCTCATCATTAGTTGCTCACACACTTTGTGGATAATCCATATAAGAACCAAACATAACCTACACTTGAGCACACAATTTCACAGTGGTCACCACCCTTTTCAAGCCAAAAATCACTTCAATTCCAATCTAAATCAATCAAGATTTTCATCGCTTAGAGTGCAGCTTCTTTTTCTTTTACATTCGAGAGACAAAGGAGATGGCATGCATATTGCATTAACACTTCACAATTTCTTAAATTACAGGTGGCGATTTGTTGTTCATGGTGGCATTGACGGCTTTAGCTGTCTAATTGTGTTCCTTAATGCCGCTACCAATAACCGGGCCTCAACTATGATGAGCAGCTTCCTTGAAGCCGTCAACAACTACAGAGTGCCATCACGTGTAAGGTCTGACAAAGGGGGAGAAAATGTTCAAGTGGCACACTTCATGGTGTCCACCAGAGGCCCAGACAGGAACTCTCATCTCACTGGAAGAAGTACTCACAACCAGAGGTATTATCACTTTGTATTCATTTTGTATGTTCTCAAGCAATTGATCTTGGCAGCATCCAACTAAAAAGAAGTTTCCAGGGGTAGGCAGCTTAAATATAAGATTGACTAAACATGCTTCAGGACCAAAATAAGTGAGTTGTTAAAGAGTTGTTAGCACTCTACCTCTTGCTTACATGCTCATTGTCTCTCTATCCAGGATATAAAGATTGTGGAGGGATGTATTTGGGGGAGTGTTGGACCTTTTCTATACGTCTTTCTGCAACCTGGAGAGGGAGGGTCTTCTCAACCCAGATGAAGAGATGTATGCACTGCACTGGAGCGCTCTTCCCCAACTTCTAAGGCACTTGCAGTTTTTCAAAGATGGCTGGAACCACCATCGGTTACGCACTGAGGGGAATCAGTCACCGCTTCAGCTGTGGACTGAGGGTTCTCAAGACCCCCTCCAGGTTTGTACTTGAAACAATGTAGGAAGTAAACTTCTAACCTCACATAATGGATATTGCACCACATTTCTAGAGTATAAGTATAAATATAGCTGGATGCACTAATCAAGAGTGGGACTGGGACGGTCCAAATGGTCACCATCAAGAAGGAGTCACAGTCCCTGAGGTTCAGCTTCCATGGCCATTGACTGAAGTGGAAGTGCAGAGATTGCCAGATCCACGGGGTTCTTTTTCAAATTTGTTACATGTGTACAGTGAGACAGTTACCATATTAACTGATTTAATAGGAGAGCTTTAAAAGCCAGAGACCTGGAAATGTGATTTATTTTTGTGGTCACTCACTATACATCACAGTGAATGTAAAACAGGCAATATTCTACTGTGATTTTTTTATTTACCAAAATTGTTTCTGTAACATTATGTTACCTCAAAAGCAAATAAAACAAAATCACAAAAAACATACTTTGTCTGGCTCACAACTTCCCAAACCCAGAGGAGGAGGAGATGCTTGCCATGATACCTTGTTTAAACTCCTCATAATTTTCTGGACTTTTGGAGAGTCTCAAGGTAAAAAAGCATGTAGAGGATTGTGGTAGGGTACAGTCCACAACCTCCACCTCCAGGTGTGGGGAAAGGACATCCCAGCCAGTCCAGAATGTCACCAGATTTTTCAGGACCCCTGTAGAACCTAAAGAAGACCCCAACCAAAAACAGGTTTAGCCACCCTTGTTTCTCCAGAGCACATCAACATGGAACACTGTGCATAGAGACATACTCCAAAAAACACCCTTATTGAGTAATGAAACATGAAGTTGGAAATAATTTGTTGCGAAAAATGTTATGTTCCTGTAAAGACTGATATCAAGGTAAGGTTATTAGTGCATAAAACACAGGAAAAATATTCATACCAGTTTCTATAACTTTCCGGAGGACACTTGGGGCTCTGCATAGGTCCGCCAGGGTGAGGACTTCCTCATCAATGTCCTCTTCCCATGGCCAGATAATCTTGTCCAGAATCATCTGGAAAATAAATGGATTCTCTCATTAGGTTGCCTGCATTCACATTAACAGCTAAACTTCTTACAAAATGTGTGTGTGTACTATGTGTTATCAATATACTTTGTAAGTACAGCAAGCTGTGTGTAAATGATGTTCTTACAGTTATAAATGGGGCCAAACATTGCAATTGTAATAGGGCAGGCTGTCGGTCACCAAAATCAACATTGGAACAAGAACCATGGCCAAGTTTATATACTAAGCTATATAATAAAACAGAAAAATAATCCTCTGTAATGCTGTGTCAAGTTACTTATGGTGTTATCTCTGTGTCACAGGCCCTTGGAAATAACACTGGCACAGTGTCAGGCCTGGAGCTGAAAAGCTCCAAGATACCGGTGTCTTTCAGGCCTCTCCTGATTTGTTTCACCTGCATCTTCGTCCTTTTGAGCACCTGTGAAATATTACAAAAGAAAAAGCACCTACTTTGATGGGACATCGAAAGTAACGTAATGATTTCAAACAGATTTAAACTTTTCTGATTATTTGTTTCGATAGTCTATAAGTCAAGTCAAGTCTATATTTAATTAAAAAAAAGCTGATCTCAGGAGAGAGGTACACACAGAAGGTAGGGTCTGCAGATCTCTGCCAGAGAAATGTCTGAACAGAGATTATAAAACAAAGGGAGGACAAGGGGGCTAGTTTCTAAACATCTACAAGGTCATGCTAACCGCTAGTCTGAACAATCTGTTCTATGTGAGAGGCTTCTGATCAGGAACATGGGTGAAGGACTTTCCTCTGTATCTTCACAAGGCAGGCCTTCCATTAACACAATCCATACAGTAAAGATAATGAAGCATCCAGGGTATATGGAAATACAATATACAATACAATAAATTATTCCACACTAATACAGGAAAAAAGAAAAACTTACAGCATAGAGAAGGATTTTGTCCTTCAGCCACCACCTGTTATCCAATGTGACACCAGGCAGGTTCCAGGGCAGGCTGACAGGGAGGACTTGAGATTTCTGGTCCTCAGAAAGGTCCTGGGTTCCTTCCAACTGATCAATGTCATCAACAGAGACAACAATGTAAATTTACCTTTAATTATTTAGAATGTAGTACAACAAGTAAGATCAAATGCAAACACAATTATTTCATAAGGTGAAGACAAACAAGACTACGTAAATCTCGCATGTGTCTGGACTATCTCTGTTTGATGCAGTAAATTATTGTCCAATTGTTCCAGGGATTGTCATGCATATATTTAAGATAAGATTAAACTTTATTTGCAACTCGGTGGTGCATGCACAAACATGCACCAACACACACAACACATGCAGGGGGGGGAAGTGGCCGCCGAACACAACACACACACATGCAGGGTAGAGTGTCCGAATTGAATGAATTCTCTGCTTTTTCCCATCCCCGTCGACCTTCCTCCAGGGACAGCCAGGGAGCAGTGGGCAGCCTCCAATACCAGCGCCCGGGGACCAATTCCAGGTGTACGTCGCCATCTTGGTCAGGGACAGGACAGGATGTTGCATGTTTTTAGATGGGGTTCTTTACAGGAGGAGACCCACATGACCCACATATTTATTATTGTACTATTATATTGTGTCGTTAATAATAGCTTGAGCTTTGTTAATATAATGCAGAAAAGCACAGTAAAACACACAAACACACACACACACACACACACACACACACAAAGGCATTAAACACAACGCTATGGCGTTGTCTTCTTGACAGTCACTGTGTGTGTGTATCCAGCACTAGCTTATTAAGTAACTAATATAAGACAAGGTCCGATTTAACAATACACACGTAACAATACATGAAATTTGAGCTCCCCAACTTAATCACTCAGTCAGTCACTCAGCAACTTTTGGGTCTGGCTGCGGTCCAGCCAAACATGTTACAAGAACGTTTTTATTGTTAAAGAAAAATAGCATTGTAAAATATACAAAGTTTAAAAATATTTTTCTCCAAACCAATTGGACGACATCCCAGACATCTTGGTCCACGCAGTCGGACACCTTTATTGTTGCCATCTCTGGCTCCCCCCTGAACAGAACGTGTGATTGCGGGGCTCAGACCATTAAGACGTGGGCCACCATTTAAAAAACTGGCCAATCATGCGCCGAGCAACCACAAACATGTCACTCTCCACAAGTGCCTGCGACGATGAGGGAAGATGGTCCCGCTCTCCCTCGAAAAGCAAGGTCTTCACTCCTGAGAGGAAATAGATTTCATTTTGATTGGCCAGAAAGAAAAGAACTCAAAAACAATTTAACATAAACGGCAAGCCTGTAGTAAATGCATACCTTTCTCGTCATCAAGAAGGAACCCATATTGGACACATTTCATCACTGTGGAGAGAACATATCTGCTCACCCCCTCACCAATGGCAGAGTCACCTTGTAAAATTAAATATTTAAAATAAGTCGATTTACCAAACCTAGCCATTGAATGTCATTGCTGAAGTTCAAGTTCAAGTTGATTTGATGCCAACAGGCCAGTGGCTAGTTAGATGTGCGTCCTCTGCTCTGGACCTCTCTCTCCTTGTCTCTGTGTCAAACAGGCAGCACTGACAGACCTGACAGGGGGGGCTGAAATTTTCATTAATTCCTGTTGTTTTACCACAAAATAACACGAAAAATATCGCAAATTGCATCACAACTTTTGATAAAAGCCGCTGCAAATTCAATCATTTTGGGCTGCAATTATCAGAAAAAAACTCTGCGAAATCCTGGTGACACTGGTTTTAGAATCAGCCAGTGTAGCAGACTTTCTTAGCTGCTGCCCTCTCCCTGTGCATGCTTGTCTGTAGGCGTCCGCCTGCTTGACTTGCCTCGTCGACCTCTTGGGCATCCTGTGTGCCGCTAACAACCTATTTATTCGTTCATGCTGAATTTCTGTGATCTTCATCATCGATATGTCCTATATGTTCCACTTAGGTTAAACTACACTTGTCGAGTATGATGTGCGCTTGGAATGACATACCTCAAAAGGTCAGGCGCCTGTCACCCAACCCCACCCTCTGTAGCTCTTCTTTGCCGACCCTACCCCCTACCCCCTACCCCCTACCCCTACAGTAGTCCATATCACACCCTTGTAAATTCAATTTGGGTGACTTTTATTTTATAACTTCAACTGATGCAAATTCTACAGCGCCTTGCTTATGAAACTCTTTAAAAAAACAATTACATATACTTGAAAATACATGGTGGTCAAGCTAATAATAGTTTTGTAAAAGTTGACATTTTGGAGATAAAAGGTTGTGCTTGTGGCAAAGAGGGTAAGTGTGTAAAGGTGTGTGTGTCCTTGTGCTTGTAGTGGACATCATAGCGTTGGCCCAGTAACTGTGGATCCAGCCAGTTGCAGCTGTCTGTCTGCTACATCAGACCGAAGCCAGTTTTCTACTTTTTTTCTATGGTCAAGTGGGGCAAGCACGATATGTGTATTAGACACTAATATCATTCATGTAACAAAACACGTTAGGAAGAAAGATTCAACAACAATTACGCAGGTGCCGTTTTGCGAGGGCGCGAGCAAGCTAGCCAGCTTCGGCTAATTTAGCCCAGTAGTGGAAAGAAGTCGACTGGTTTTCTTCTCAGGATGCCAATTCTTGTGTCCAAAGTGTTTGCACTATGTCGGCACCTGCATGGATATACCTATGGTACTTCCACCAATGTATCTTCTTCTGTCTTCTGTCACTTCAGCATGCCAAGAAGGCAATAAAAGAGGAAGGGACAATACATCACTGTAGCAAGTGCCTTTATTCTGGAGCTCAACAGGAAATGTTCAGTGGAGTTATTGGAATACTTTGCTACTTACCTCTTCCTCCACTCTTTATTCATTCAATATTAGTGCACTTTTGCTACGATTTTATTAGCTAACTACTTGTTTATTTTTCCGCTGAACTTCTTTTAGGCTTAGGATCAATTTCTATTATTTGTTTTATTTCAGAGGCAGTCCCACATTTTGTATGCCAGAAAAACACATTAAAAACTCTTATGGCCATGATGTGCCTAGAAAGTAAATGAAACGCTATCTTGCAAGCCACCAACAACTCCATCACCCGAATTCATCATCTGCAAAACTGAGTTGGGAAAGATGAGCTCACTATACGTACTGTGCCAAGAGCTTTCAGGTGTATCTCCAATGTATGCGTTCACATGTTGTGGAGTCACGTTCCTATATTTTTCTTTATAGATTCCTTACGGTATGTATATTGTTTGAGTTTAATTTAAGTCCCATGGTTCCCACTTGTCCTAAAAACATGGAATATTGGGGTCAAGATTTCCAGTTATGGAAAACACATGGAAAATTAGCACATGAATAAGATATCATGGAAATGTCTTGAAAAATAAAAGGGTAGCAGCCCCATTCTCTTGGAAGTCAACGGAAATTGACAATTATAAGTTATTTAAAAAAGACTTGATCCTTGGTCACAAATGGCTTTAAACATCATATTAGGACTATCTTATAGGCCACCACTATGCCTTTGTTTTCCTATGAAATGATGCCGCTGCAGATGGACTATTTCTTAATGAGAGTACAAGCCCTCTTTGATTCCCAGAAGTCCAACCTCATCCAACATGATCTTCACATACATACAGTTCACAGTGTCAGTGTGTAGACTTCAGAGCTAAAGCCTTTGATCAACATTTTCTCAGCATGGGACCCAAACAGTAAATTAATTCTCTCTCTCCCTGGAACCCAGGTTCATTAAAACATACCCAAAGGGGACCCAACAGAAACAGGCCACCTTTTTGGGTCCCGGCCCAGAGTTTAAGAAACACTGGCTTACACCATTAACTTTCTGGAGATAAAAGAAAGTGGTACATTATGTCACATTCGTATAAAATGCAGGAACACTTTAACCAATTGCCTTATAAAAATTATAAATCCATAGTTCAACAGATGTCTTTATTGTTGCAACAGTCTTTGATATTATTGCTGTTCCTACCAACCACCAGCAGACTTCACTGGCTTCAGGCTGCAGACAATCACTGATGTATCTTCAAATCAGTTTCCAGTTCTGTGTCTGGAATTGTCTTTTCACACGTTTAGGCTTCTGTCTCTAACTGCTATATTGAAATGGCTTTGAGCTTTTGAGTCCCAGCATTCCAGCTGTGCTTGATACAAGATGGACCAGCTTTCCTTCTCAGTTGTCTTTCAATTGTGGCACCATGAAGCTGCTGCAAAAATGCGAGAAAGTTGTCTCTTTTGTCCTTATAATGACCTGTCCTCCTCTTTTGACCTTACAGCCTTCCAGCATCTCACCTCTTGATGCGGCTTACCTGCTCGCACATGATTGACAGGTACTGGGTGAGCTTCACCATGGCGATGATGATGGTTCCTCCGATCAAGCTGCAGGTTGGCCAGAACAGAGAGTGGAAGACCGCGACCCGGCCATAGATCTGGGTCAAGATGGCGCTGTCCGCGTGGGCCGTAGGATCCACAAAACATGGAATGGTCTGCTGAGACCTGAGGCGCTCAGAAATGTTCTGAACCATTGCATGTGTTGCTACGTAGTCCTTACGGCACTTTGGGATGTAGAAGCACTAAGGGAAAGGATAGCAAGAGAGAGGGACAGGTATTGTAGTATTGCATACCCTTGATGGGTACTAGCTTTGTTAGTATAATAACCTTGATAGTAACATTTTCAAATATCTGCAAGGACCCTGCACAGGTAAGGTAAAAAAAATCTTCGAAGTAATAGTACTACCTGAGAAAAATATTTAATTCAGATTTAGGGGCGGATATACTAAGATCCCAAATAAAGGGTACTAATTTGCGTGTGCATTCTAAAAGTTTGCGCGTGTGGTTGATGGACGTTTTGCGAGTGATTTACTAAGAATGCGTGCGTAAATGACAACAGGTGCAAACGTGGTGGAGACAGCAGTATTTAAATGAGGGTTTTGCGTGTTTAATGTTTTGCACCATGGAGAGTTTGGATGGGCAACAGAACCGCAAGCGCAAAATGAAATTTGAGCCTATAGAATTAGAGGTGTTAGTGGAAGAGGCAAATAAACATTTGGATGAGCTACAGCAAAAAAATCTGAATATGACAAAAAAGAACACTATTGGGGAGATCATCTGTGAGAAAGTAAATGCCATTGGTAAAACAAGAAGAACAACGGATGAAATTAAGAGAAGATGGCAAGATATAAGAAAGGGAAAAAACTAACATTGAGCAACAAGTGCAGTTCAAGTGCAGTTTCTACGTCTCCTTCTCGCTACAATAACGACAGTCATTTGTGCACAATTACGCATGCAGGGCGTTTGCACCTTCCCTTGAAACGTATTAAATACAGACGCAGTCTCCATCAACGAAATTGCGTTCAGGTTTGATAGATCACAGTGCGTGTGCTACATTAATCTATTTACATTTTCTCCTCCCAGTATTTTGCTAAATAGCGTGTAAACGCCCCATCTTGCATATTCATTGAGGCAAAAGTACTAACTGGATAAGGCGTGTTATTTTGCACATTTGCAAGACGCAGTCCTCAGTGCGCACTGTTAGTAGATCAGTTTGTACATTTATTTGTGCGTGCTATGAGTTTGCACACATTTTTACACACGCAAACCTTTAGTAGATCCGGCCCTTAGACTTTTAAAGGCCAATACTGATACCAATATTTTTCTATTGAAGTTACTGATAGCCAAAATGTTATTCTTTGCAAGGTGGAAATTCTTTCAGGTGGTTAGCAGCATTAGCATTTCATTGCAGGTTTTACAGGGAGGTCAGGGAGGAACCTCCATTATATCGGAGATACACATCATATTTAATATTAAATATTTAATGAGAAGGCAATATCGTCTGGCTTGCTGATATGTCGGTCTAAGCCTAATTTCAGTTCTTTATATACGTCATATTGTAAATAGAGGGGGAGTATTCTAGAGCCATCAGAAGCTAATGTTGTGTAGATTGACAATTAAAATCAAATAACAGGCATAACCATCAGTCATAGATGAGCCATTAGTCTCTTCTAGCCACTCACTGAGGACATTAATGCTAAGGTGAAGGTGAAACTGTTCTTAGCCCTTTTCACACAGTACTTAACTGCATCTTTTTCCCCACAGTGCATGGGCATCAAGAGGTAAATTCAAGTCAATGAAAATGATTCCTGTGTCAATGTTTCAATGTTTATCAAAGTTTCCATTACTTGAGAACATAATTTTCCCCTAATCATGTCCGTTATTGGGTAGTATCTAATTAATGTTAATGTTTTTCATTTAATTTGTATTATTATTATCAGGTTTCATTTCATTTTTATATTTCTATTGTTTTCTCTTTCATGCCTTTTTGTCTTTCTAAACCTCACTATTATGAGGTATTTGTGATTTAATTTCTGATGTTCTTGTAAAGCATGAAAGGTGCTGTATAAATAAAGTTTGATTTTATTTGATGTTTCCTAACGTGACATCACGAGTAATAGAGTAACAAGTAATGGTCATGCTTGTGTTGTAAACAATGAATGTTCATTTATGTATGGAAATGCTTGCTGTCAGCATGCGTAGGGAAAGACCAGCAAATTCAAGTTAGTCAAAAGAGATGTAGTTGACTTGAAGGTGCTACATGTAGCATTTTAGCATCAAGAAATCATTACTACATTAGTTTTGAAACATTATATTTACTTTATATAATTACCATAAACAAGACCATCACCAAGAAGACTGGCAGCCTCTACTGGCATCTACATTGCATTTTACATTGTTGGATTTGGCAGGAAGTCTGCTGGATTGCTTTACTGCACAAAACAGGAAGATGGCGCTGTTCTTACAGCACTAACAGAGCTGAAGCGTTCAGAGATTCTGGCAGAGGGTGGAAGGCAAGGATGCCAGGAAGGGGGGGACAAGGAGCAGTGGGGTTCATGGGAAATGTAGTCTTAATTTGGAGAAACACTAGCACTAACAATACCACTGGTGTGGAGGCTACCAATCATCTCAAGCATGGTCTCATTTGTTTACAGTAGTTATACCAAGGTATCATAGTTCATTTGACAATGATAAACGTTTAAAATTGCCACACACAGCACCTTTAATGCTCTCTCCAGTGCTTAATAATGTAACATTTTTTGTTGATTTTTGTTTTTGTTGGCTCCACAGCGGTTCTGGTGCTGTACCTCGGGATTGCTATCCTGCGTCTCCTCATTGTGCGACAGCCGAACCACCTTCCCTGAGGAGTTGAGGCTGACATAGACCTGTAGACAGGGGTAACGGGAGCTCTTCCAGCACTCAGCTCCACAGCTGTACGAACAGTTTACATCCCATACGATGGTGGAGTTCAGGACTGTGCAGCTAGACTCCTCCGTCCACACACTGGAGAGAGAGAGACAGGTTATTCCACAGCATGCCATGACCATGTCACGGTACTGTATGTTGGTACAGTGCTCTATTTTTCTTTTTAAATTATTTTTCTGATTTCTGATTATTGGGTAGCATTACAGTGAAGAGAGACAGGAAAGATGAGAGAGAGAGGATGACATGCGACAAAGGTCCCAGGCTACAAACCTAACATACCACGGTTACATGGTAGATGCTCCTTAGCCAACTGAACCACCAGAACACCCCTTTGCATTATAGTTTGTTTGTTTAATAGAGTACATCAGAAGCTTGCTTGCAAGACACCCAAACATATTTGGTATTGGCCCATGATGAAAGGCTTCTGGCACATTGTACTTGTGCAATGGTAAAAATTAAAAAATAGTGGAGTCAGAAGAGGATGGAAAGAGGGGTTTTATGGCCCATGAAGAGAGGGTAGTGTTTCATGTGTCATGTGTATAATGACTAAATTATCAAGGTAACCACATACTGTAAATTCAAATGCCAGTACAAATGTGTGTATAATTACTGAATATCTACAGACCTGAAATATTACGTACATCAATAGACTATACTGAAATATTACCACAGAAAATGTACATCAAAACAGTAATTTAACATGTCCGTTCTGTCACCTAGCACTTGCATTCATTAAACAACTTTGGATAACATTAATAAAGTAAACATAGCATGTAAGATAAATAAATACAGCATTTCACAAAATATACTGTAACTTGGCCTACTTCGTGTACTGATATTGCAACTCACAATTTAGAACAGTACACTCACTCAATAACGCAAATATTTCAGCAAACTAGCCTATAGCCTATAAAATAGCCTACACATTACAACACCAGTCACAGTTTTTCCACAGCCACAAAGAACTACTATTCCACAGGCGACCTATGGTTAGCATTGCAGGAGGCTAATGTGGCTAGCTCAATCATCTTCAGGTAATTAATTTCATTACTTAACGATACACGGACATAAGGTATTACAAATAGTTTCCTGAGCACATATACACATTCACCTAGCACACTGGTAAATATTAACAATTATTATGAGGAACTCATACCTGAAAAGGGAGTGTTTGAATGAAAGATGAACGGACACAACTTTCCTCAGATCATGTGTATAATGACTGAATTGAGGAAGCCCCCTGCTGGATCCTTCTGGTAACTACTAATGCTCTTACTACTGCTTTTAATACTGCTGGTGTTAGAATGACTTTTTGAACATAAAACATAAAAAAACACAAATACTGTTTTCTAACTGCTGCAACTGACAGTAAACATTATAACCATAAGTATTACATAACGTGAAAATGCTCAAGTATTAGAATATGAGAAATTAAATGTTACTCTGCTGCTTCAGCTGACTTGTCGGTAATGTACATTATTCCATCTAGCATGAACAGGGTTAATAAAGCACACAGCACAGAAAGCTGAATGCTAAATTGTTCGCACAGCAATCAACAGGGCATGAACCTTAGTTTGGTGAAATTTGTCAAATAAATTGAGAAAAGATAACATATGTTATTCCTATGGTCTAAGAGAGCCCAATCAATATTTGGCAAACAATGATTAACTCTTTCTAAAAGCCAGAAAACTGACTTTAATTGTGAAATCACCAAGATGTTAAAAAAAAAACCTGCACAATGTTACCTTAAAATATCAACTGTGGTTACCTGTCGGAGTAGGAGCGCAGTATGGTGATCCCCAGCACAAAGTACATCATGACAGAGATCAGCACCATGCTGAGGCCCAGCAGTATGGCTCTGTCCTCCCCTGCCCTCAAAGCCGTCACGGTCTTCCTCTTGTCCAGGACCTCATACTCACGAATCTTCTGGTAGATGGATCTGACAGGGAAGACACAGCTTGACATTTAGAATTTTAGTCTCTTCATTTTCCAGTCGACCTGCAGCCCATTGGTATCAATGGTATCGAGACGTTAATTAGATAGCTGAAAGACAAATCTCTGCACTTTTTGCACGGCGTGCCAAGCGCCTGTTGAAGCAAATCCACTAAAATCTCTCCTAAGAAAGCAATTGCAACGCTACAGCCTAATGCTAAACCAACCGTTCATGCACAAATGTCACACAGAAACACGAACACACACTGGCAGTAGCACATGTGCATGCAAGCATACTGCTTAGGTTGTACATCAAACACAAAATAAAATGAATGCAGGCACACTGGTAAGCCCTCACACACCCGTGCACTCACATATAACTCATGAATTACATGTGAAAAAACCCATTTTGGATAGCATGTGTTTGTGGTAGCATGTCATTACTCCAGATCAAAAACCAATACCCTAATCAATATATGATCGGTGCGTGACATTCAAAGTCAGCCTCTGGAGTCAACAGAAATTAGCATCACTCAATTCCCTGTTCATGCTCCCTTTAGGTGATCAATATTTAGCTGGTTACTCTTTGCCTTTTTTTAAGCAGGCACACATTTGAACACACATTTGTAGTAGCTGCAGGTGGCGGAACGGTGATTTTCATTCAAACTCAAATGCCTTTTGAGTGAGGAAGTACTGTTAACCCACTGTGCTTTTTGTTATGAAAAGTATAAAATACATCCAGGTCACTTTAAAATGGCCATTATCCTAGTTGTAATGTGTAAAGGTGTATTTTGGCCTTGTGACCATTACGTCTGGAGTATATAGTGAGACAGTATTCAGTACCTTCGGTCACTTCCTCCCTGTGTTGCTTTACTTCCTGCCCACAGGAACATCCTCTCTGAGGCCTGTGGGAGTCGTAGTCCACCGTTGCTGCCAGAGGGGCTGAGGCTGGGCTGCTGCGACCACCTGCCAAAGACATAGAAAGTGTTATTGAAGAATGAAACCCTGCAGAAGTTGTCCTGACAATCCAGGAGTAATAGGCCAATATCAGGCCAAATCATTCAATTTAACCAACAGCGGTATGCATGTACAGTTCGATGCCCTGAACATTTTCAGAATTGGAGTTTCAAAAATAGCACCAATCGGCTCCCAGCAAATGGGTTTTTCTACCAAATCTGCTGAACTGACTGTGAAAATGCATTATCAAAAATAAAAAATGTAAGTCAAATCAAGTATATGTGCCATATCCAGTTAACCCGCATCTCCTGCCTTTTCATTAGTGACTGTTCATGTGACAAAGAGAAAGAGAGAAAAAGAGAAAGACGAGGGGAAAGTTACCACCGAGACAAGCAGCATCTCAACGGTCGATACCACGGCCAGTTCCAGTATTCAGTACACGGGTTACATACTGAAAGTTGAAAACCCGAGTGAAGGACTCGTTCAACTATGACATCCTCAAAGAATGGGTTTGAAAGTGAGAAGTCTTTGTCTGTGAAGGTATAATGCAATATATTGATTTTGCTTCACAGTGCTTACATAGCGATCATTGCCAGTGGCTGTGTGGTTCACTGTAGCCTGTCATTTACAGAAGACATTTGTCTCAGTGCAGCTTGAGAGAGTTTGGCTTGAGTGGGCAGGGGGAAAGATGACTAGATGAACATTGGAAGAGCTGCTATCGGACTTGTTAAATGACTGCTGCTTCAGAGGCCCCTGTGGCCGATCTACCCGGTCATGGCTTTTCTCTGTCCTGGCCCCACAGTGGTGGAATGAACTCCCCACTAATGTCCGGACAGCAGAGTCGCTGCCCATCTTTCCCGCAGGCTGAAAACCCACCTCTTCAAGAAACACTACCCTGACCCTTCCTCTTAGCACTTCCTTATTTGTCTTCACCTATTTGTCTGAGCTCTTGTTTATTAGCTCTTGTTTATTAGCTTGTTTTTTTGCTTCACTTATTTGTCTTAGCTCTTGTTTATTTGATTTACCTAATTGTCTCATTTGTTTAAATAAAAAGTAGGTAGCTAACTTATTGCACTTTTACCTTAGCATTGGTTATGCTCTTAGATGCTTGTTTAGGAAGGAAATGCTAACTGCCTGTAATGTAATGTAATGTAAAATGACTTTTGATGGGAGGTTTAATTTACCAGTAGATACCATTACAGACTCGAGAATGAGCCGTTCAAAATTATTTGTTCGTTCTTTTTCTTGTGTGAATAGCAATAGCGAGTAAACCTGCGTGACAAAATGTATTGGTGTCTCACTAATGTCGCAGAATATCTGCTCAAAAAGGTTAGGAATGAGGCGGGTGCTCTTTACAGGCAAAAAAAATGCACAAAAAATTTAGATGTTGATGTGACATAAGGTGTCACATGAGAAATTTGTTTGTGATGTTGTACGAAATGTTTAATGTAGTTTTATGTTTGTCATAAATTCAGACTTTTACACTGAACTTGAAAGAGAGAAATGTGTATTGTGCATGCATGGCCGTGTAAGGACAAATACTATTACTATTAATACAATTACTGCTCGGCTGCATTAAGAGACCTTTGGATGACCTTAGTAGGCAGAAATGTGTCAAACCCATTGAGAAAAAGTACCAAGAAGGCAAACATATCCTGGTTCCAAGTGCCAGACAAATAAAAAAGATAATGAAAAAGAGAAAAAGCATGACAGCTCAAAATGTCACCTAAAGTGGTAATGAGTAAATGAGCAAAAGGGAGCACTGCAATGTGCAGACTTTCATTTCATTTCAAATCCATTTTGAGAAACTAGTAATACTGCTGAAGATTGAATGAATGACGAATGATGAAATGCATATATAAACTAATATGGTTGATATATGTATTTTTTTGCATTTTATGTCCATGTCTCTAATGCATCCTGATTCATCCTATTCATGTATTCTGGAACTCATTCTACTGGCTTTTTTCTCATACTAACCCAATGTGCTACGTGTCTGACATGTTTATGCTGCGACAGTAAAAGTCCTGATGAACTGGGCTAATGTTCCAGATGCTTTTACTGCTGCAGATGCTACAGTTGGTTACTATGCATGTAGTGTAGCATGGTGGAGTCTGCTAGGCATGCAGCCGCTGTGTGGTTAACAACACAAGGTGAGCAGAAACTGAGCATTCCAGGTTAGGCACAAAAAAATAAAGACAAAAGAAAATCTGAACAAGATCAGAATTGTAAATGTACATACTCAAGAATTGTATCAAACTTGCTGTCTTAAAGGCATGATGGTCTCAGTATTGGTTGTATTGGGTATGCTTTCTGTCCCTTCCTCAGAGGAGAAGAAATATACAGTAATGAAACTGAGGTCAGTTCAAAGCAACAAGTGTTAACATGTTCAAACTTGTTTGACGCCGTCGAGACACCATGATTGAAGTTTTCCGTAGACTTTGGATGTTCCTAATCAGCTTTTTCGCACACAGCACAAATGCACTGAGTGAGTTATGCATTTAAGTTCATGTTTCACAGTCAACCAAACATTGCAGTGTCAGCCAGAAAATGAAAAATCCTGCAAGCAGTTGTGTCCTAGAGTGGCCATCACAAAATTGCTAATGTGATGAAAATCGTTCATTTTGATAATTTGAAATGAATACATCAATTGTATTTACTAGCAGGAAGCTGAGGTGATATACTATATATACTATGCAAAAGCATATAGTGTAGTGATCATGCCAAGCTAGCTTGTGTCATCCACTAACTAGACTAGCATGCACTGTAGTCAACAACAGAGTTATTGCACACACAGGTGAAACTGCTACATTGGATAGTGCTAAGTTGGTGTATTCCTCTACTATTGAACCCCTGGGGATCAATAATGTAATTATTGGAATAGTGCACCTTTATGAAAATATGAATATAAGGTAAGATGCATTCATCTTTTAATTATGGGTTGTTACTGACCCCCATGTTGACAAATTAACAACCACAAAAAACTTGATCTAACTGTGCAAGTACTTATGCAACTGACTGCGGTGATAAAGTTATTTACCATCATACAGTCTGCCTTAGGTCATAGACTAAGGCACTAGCAGTTGAGAAAACATGGTCACTCAGCCTGTCTGTTGTTTTAATGACATAAACAGTGTGGTTGTCCTCTGTGGATGTCATTAGACGCATCATTTCGCACAAGATTAGCTGTGTAATTGTCTGGTAAATATGACAGGTGAGGAGGATCACACGGCACTAATAAACATAACAAAACTAATGGGACTCTATGGGCTCGGACACCAGGGCACTAACTCGCAACCTCCGATAGGCACGTGACAAGTTGCCTCTCAAAAGCTGAATCGCAAATTTAAAAAATATTTTTTTATTTTATATATTTAAATTTTTCTTTAGATTTTATTATAGTTTAGAATGAAAAAAGACACCTTTTCTTACAAGGGTGGTAAATATAGATAACCAATTAATATTCCAAATGTCAAATTATCTCTTTCATGGTGAACTACAGATAAGCAAACTTGAACACAGTGAGCTGCCACATCTATCAAGGTTACTGCAGGACTTTTTTTCAAATCAAATTGTTTTAATGCACTGGCAGATTTTGATGTTTTTTGTGAGAATGTGACTTGTTTGATGACATTTACTTAAAACAATTCTTTTGTAAAAATGCACCTTGCGGAGACGAGCTTCGCAACCGAACGGAACACACCCTGACTTGTCAATCATTTTCTACAGTACTCATCATCATCGATGCGTATTTACTATTATCTTTTAATGGGAATGTTTTTCAGCTCTATTACTCTGATTACATACTTCTTTAGAGACACATCGTGGTCTACTGAGGCACTGGATAATTCTAATTTTGGGCTTCAGTCATTACAGTCACTCCTTTTGACTGACCACAGATACAGTATATGGCTAATAGCTTTGAGACATGAGAACTATCGTGGTGACTGTCTGACTGCTGACATTTTATGGACATGGATAAATGAAACATTAAATTAAAATATTCTTAATATGCTTGACTGCAAGTACATCATTGGCCACCATAGAAATTCCCCACCCTGTATATATTCCTGCATTAGCATTGTATACAGTGGTAGCAATTGAAAAATGTAATTGTAATCAGGCAGAGAGGTTCCACTTTCATGCTTGCTGTACTGCTGAGAGAGAAAAGGTTTGTAAAATCCTGCCGTGCTAATGCAAATGATGCAAGGTGGACACATTGCTATAATGGCAAACCCTAAAGTACTAATGCAGGGAGGATGCAGGGCATGAGGCTTCTACCATGGCTACCACTGTAATGTAGGATAGTGGGGGGGGGACTTTTATTTTAACTTAAAGTAATTATCTGCAAAATTTTCATATAAATGAATGTCTGTTGCATTACTCTCTATCACAGCTTAATGTAAACACAACAGTGATTTAACCTCTAGCTAGTTCATTAAAGCTTTTGATGCGTTTGTTTGCAATAAATAGAAGAAGAACTGGGTAGTTAACATAAGCAGCGTTAGCCACCGTGGTTGAACAGACAAAGAAAAGCGTGCCACCTACAGAAACTCAAACTGCATCAACAGAAAATCCAAGGAGAAAGACGTCACAGTACTGGACACTCTGTTTGATTGACAGGTGAACTCTGGGAAGAGCAGCGCAGCGTAGAAACACCACAGCAATAAATAATAAAAAATTTAAAAAACTAAAAAACTTGAGGATTTCCACTTTAAATTGAAAGGAACATGTCCAGATAACACTAAGAAAACATCTCAGTTGCTGTACTTCTCCAAAGCACATTTTTAACCCCAGTTACAAATCAATCATACAAGACTGGTGGACATCAAAGTGGCACCAACAATCTCAGCTGGCTGTCCAGATGGACATTCAGGTGTCACCACTGAGCAGAGGTTGCATGCCTCAGAATGGTTTACAACGCCGGCTTAACAGACCTCTTTCATCAGCCATCAATAAGAGTCCCGCTCCCTGTGTGTAGGGCAAGACGGTGTCGTGGTGGCAGTTGTGGTGTGTGTGTGTGTGTGTGTGTGTGTGTGTGTGCATGTGTGGGCGGACAGTGGTTCTTTTGGCTCCTTGGCTCCGCCCATTGAAGTTTGACTCAACCAATTTCTGCCTCTAAAGGAGCTCCGCCTCCGAGAAATGTCTGTAGAACTAAAACTCCAATCCTGCACATGGGTCTTCCTAAAACCTACAACCTAAAATAAGATTGGGCCCAACCTTGCATTGCTCGTGCGTGTGTGTGTGTGTGTTTGCAAGCGTATGCGTTGGTTATGATATGTGTACGTGTGTGTGTTCGCGGACTGCATGCCTAAGCATGTCTACATGTGCATATGTGTTTGAGTGTTACATCCATTTATCAAAGGAGAGATATCATTCTAAACTAGTGGAAAAAACTGTCAGGACACGCAGGCATGAAATAGTATAAGGACATATGCACACACACACACACACACACACACACACACACACACACACACACACACTCCAACACATACCTGTCATTCCTTTACAGTTTAAGACCTACTGGACAAATGGATAACATGCTCTCTCATAAAAGATGACACGGTGAAGGTCAGACAACAGCAGACTAGCTAGCATGATAGCTCCAGTGTGTTTAGCCAGCTATTATGGTTGCTTTCGCCACAGGTGCCTGTGACTGTTAGAGATGGTTACTTACTGTCATACTAGCACTATGAGGTATAATTACAGTATTAATGCTTTGGACTGTACTGGACACAATTAAAGAGGCTGAAGTAAATGTGATAGCAGCAGCTAGCAAAGAGCCTTTCAGCGCTATGAATTGAAAACAGTTATACAAACAAACATCTCATTAACAAAACAATATATTACAACTGCCAAAGTCTCCTCTTATGCGCTGCATATCTCTGCCTGTCTGTCTGCCCGCCTGTCTGTCTCTCCATCTCCATATATCTTCTCTTTCTGTCTTCTTGTCTTTCCATCCAATTAGTTGTGTTTTTTTGGCATTAGGAAAAAAACACATTTATTATATAAAGAGTTATATTTAATATTTTAAAGGGATGCTTTGTCCAGGCAATATCACTTGAAATGTCCATTATACGGGAAATAATAGTCTTCATTTCTGGAAAATCAAATGAGAGCAGCTTATAGGTCTTCATGAAAAATTGTTTTCTCATGATGAATTGCATTAATGTTGAACATTTCATGATAGTAGCCAAACAAGAAAGAGGCAAGTTCAAAGTTTTCAATTAAATATGATTTCCTCCCCCCTCTATCATTCATCCAAGTTTAGTTCAAATTGGACCTGTAATTTCTGGCATATTACACGTGACTAAAGCAGGGACAGAGATGGCCACAGTCTCATTCATTCTGACTGGACTCATCCTCTTCCTAAAGAGGAAGCAGAGCTATTGCTAACTTTCTCTTGTCCATTGTGATTTTCAACAATGTTATCCCCTCTATTACCCCTGGTTAGCTAACTAACTCTAATTAGACAGTTGCATAGCAACCAGAATGATGTCACGCTCACAGCTGTGGCTTGTGTTTGCGCAGGAGGAAAAAGACTCCTATCTGAGCACGGCCTTAAACGTCCTCGTACAGCTGCAAATATTAAATATAATAATAAATATTCACTGTATAGGATTAGTTTCTCAGTGTATGCCGTGCCCTGACCCCTTGCACTGGATCATGCCAGTATGTATTGTCACACTATGTGGTAAGTTGTTGAATTGTCTCTGTGCCAAGCCTCCAAGACAATTTCCTGTAAATCTATTGTACATTGTTTCAGGGATGAAGAAAAACAACCTTTTCCTATTTGGCCCAATAAGTCACCAGTCAATCACAGATAGACGGACACTCCCAGTGTCCTCTTTGAATCAAGGGACAACATGCAATCTCCACACAGAAAGGCCCAGGGCTGGGAATCAAACCCACATCCACTGTTCCACCACTGTTGCCCATTTAGCAACCATACGTTTTTTGTGTCAGTCAGCATGTTTAATCAACTGAACATATATTTTCTATTCATGCAAAAAAAAGTAAAAAGAACAAAATTGGAATTACAAGGCTTCTATGCGACAATACCCACCTAATGCTACTCTGCCAGCTGGAGAGGGACTATGCAGTGAAGAAAATTTGAAGGGTGTAATTTTATGTTGCTGGGTGAAGGGGGTGTGGTTGAAAGGCAGGTGTTGATACTATTTGTGTGTCTGTATGTGGTGGTTGGTAGTGGTTGCTAAGGAAGCCAAAATATGTGTGTGTGTGTGTGTGTGTGTGTGTATGTGTGTGTGTGTGTGTGTGTGTGTGTGTGTTTATGTTAGAGTTACTAGTGTGAACATTTTAAAGTAAGCCCATAGGGATTCAAATCTAACCAGAAGCTTTGTCTTCCTACTTGGGGAAAAAGAAAAAAATTGGATGCACTTTGTCAGTAATATTGTTCACTTTTAAACATGTTTTTCTCTTTGAGGCTGCTGGAGGGAAGTTTTGATAATAGGCCTTCAGCAAAGTGGTGGGTGAGGAGTTTATCTCTTCAACCCAGTAGAAAACCAGTAGAAAATATTGAGGCACTAAAAAACTAAAAGACAAGTTTCCTTGCTGCCTTAAGTTGACTGAATGTACAGAATAGTTGGGTCAAAATTCATTAGTTGTTCTAATTTAGTAAAACTTCTTGAGGGAAATTAAGACAATAAGTTCAACCAGCAAATGTACATCCCAGTTTTATTTAAGTTTTTCTAATGTAATTTGTTCACATACGTGGCATAAAGTTATTTCACCATGTGGCAAGAAATACCCACCCTACACTAATGCAAGTAGAAGAAGTGGATTCTACTCACCACATTCAACAGAATTTTAAAATTCCAGGTATCAATTGTAGTGAGTGAATGGATAAAAATGTTCAACTGATTCATTTAAATTTTTAATTTTTAATAACAAGAAGTGAAGGGTTTCTGGAGGGTTGACTCAAATGCAATGCATGCTGGGAAGTATGCTAATAAGCTAACACTGTTTCTTATTTAACTTGATTAGTTTAGTGAACGCTTGGTAAGATGTTCTTTGTACACATCATTTTAAGAACATGAACTAATGAATCTAAATGATTCTGAAGCTGATAACTTGGAATCATAAGTTGAAATTGACAAACTCACTTATACATTGAGTTAATGATTGAACATGAGTTGATTTTATTAAATATAAACTGTGAGTTTTTACAGTGATATAAGAATATTTGGTTGAGTATATGATGAGATAAACACATGAATATGGTAGCAATGTGTTTTTTAATAAATAGGTGTAGTCGTTGGTCAAAATAGATTGTAAACTCCAGAAATGGAACATATTTCCACTCCAAACACTTTGCTGTCTTTGCCTACAGCTTTTAGAAGCTGAGCCTCAAGTTTAGGAGCGGTAACCTGTCATTTGAGCACTACATGGAATTGGAGCAAAAATTGAGCAGGAGAGGTTAGTTACAATTGGAGCAGGTGAGACTAAAGGTGGAGCCAGAGAGGGAGAAACTTTGGGTTGAGCAGTTGAAACTGGAGGTGATTAAAAGAAAAGGGAAAGCTGAATTGTTGTTTGTTTGGCAGTGTACCCTACATTATCAACCTGTTGGGAGTGGTAATGGATTCGATGTGTCTAGTAATTTGCGCTTCCCAAAGCTCAATGAGAGACCCTGACAGAGTCTAGATTTTCATGCTACAGTGTGTTCACAGGTCAGGCTCAGGAAGCTTATTCGGCCCTTAGTTGATGAATGTACTGATTATTCTAAGGTCAAAGCAACTGTGTTAAAAGCATATGAACTGGAATGTTGAGTTCTCATGTGATATCACACCCGATTTTGGACATTTGTTCTGCCTCTGAGGTGGACACCTTTTTGAGGATTTGTATTATCTGGGTGTGTTGAATTCAAAAGTTATGTTCCTGACCACTTTGCCACCTACGTTAATGAGCATAAAGTAAAGAATCGTAAATCATAGGGGCTGCATCACTATTATTGTCATCATGTTTTAAGATTTGATAGAAACAGCTGGTAGAGATGTGCAGCATTACGGTATTAAAGATATTAATGCGACAGTGAGGTATGAATACGACGATCTTCCGTTGTATAGACACTATACACCGAAGTTTAACAGCGTTGAAATAAGGATGGATTTGGACTTGCAGAACATTAGTTTGCCGTTGTCTTTGAGACTGATTATTGCCAGTTGCCTCGTATGGAGGACTGTATTGATAAGGTAGGGAATGCCAGGTTTGTTACAAAGCTAGATCCTTTAAAGGTTTATTGGCAAGTGCCTCTGACAGCGAGGGCCAAATGTCTGCTTTTATTACTCCTAAAGAACTGTACACATTCTCTGTTATGCCTTTTGGCTTGCAAAATCTTGTTTGGTTTAACAGGTTGTGTAGCCTACCTAGACTATATGGTCCTGTACAGTGATACCTGGGTAGATCATGCCCACTGCTTGGAAGCTCTGTTTGACCGATTAGTGTCTGCTAATCTGACTGTCAATTTGGCAAAATGCCCAGGCGACAGTCGGCAGAGTGGTAAACCAAGGTAAGGTGTGTTCTGTAGAGGGATCGCTAGGATGTCAGAGTTGAGAGTTGAGAGTTGTTGTTAAAAAAAGGTCTATTTCTGGTTAAAAAAGGTCTATTTCTGTAGCAATCCTTTCAGTAATGTTGTCAGACACTTGTCAGACACACGAATAACAATCTGAGCCTGTCAGTGGCAAAATCAAGCACTTTTAGTGGACGTACTTTGATCTACCGGAGCAACTCCGAAACTTTTGGGATCTACTTAGCGGTATGATAGGCGATTTTGTGGATATAGAGGCCAGGTTGAAAAATCCCGGAATTACCCTTTAAGGACTTGCTTTGCCACTCTTGTGTATTTGCAGCTCCAAATTTCAGTACAGGTGGATGCGAGTACGGCTATTTTGCTTTAAGAAGGGCTGATCATGCCTGCCTGCTCCTTCTCTCAGTGGAGGCATCAGTTTGATTATTCTGTGGTGAAGGAAACACTAGCAGTCCTCTTTATGCAGAACAGCAACCAGCGACTGATGTGTTGCAGTTATGGTTTATGATAACATTATTAATTTAACCTTTTACCATGTGGCCTCCCTACTTTGTTGTGACTTTAATGAGCAGTCAGTATTGTCAAAATATAGTATTGTCAAAATATCTCTCAAGTTAGGTTAAAAAGTCCCTGTTGAATCATACTAGATGAACCCCAACTTAAAGCCAGTATCTCTATAGTGACTCATATCTCATACAGAATTGCCAGAAAATCAATGATTAACTAATAAACACTGACTAGAGAAAAATCCCACAAGTCATATTTAACGTTTCTTTAACTAGATACCTCAATGGTGGGGGGGGGGGGGGGGGGGGGGTCATGTTACCAATGACTGACAGCCTGCCTGTAGAGGCAGCTGGGAAGTTGGTAAAACAGGACAATCAGTAGCGCTCTGTAGGGAAAGCTGTTGGCTCCTGGCCACTGAAGCAAGAGCAGTCGCCGCAACCGGGCTAAATATTGACTTAAGCATCTTCCAGCAGCCCCCCCCCCCCACACACACACAACCACCCACACACAGTCTATAAAGCTAATAAGGCCATGAATGATGGACTGAACAAATCAGCATGGCCTGAGTCAATATTTGAGCATGTGAGGTGATGCTGTTTGGCTGGTTGTTGTGAACATTCTGCTTCAGACAGACCTGTCAGCTGTTAAGTGTAGCTTAGTGTTCAGGGTTCTTCCAATTACCTGTCACTTTTAATTAATTTAAAGTTGTACTAGGCATTATTATGTAAAAGTGGGGCTGTAATAGAGAAGGGCATCCCATCCCCACTAATTCAATTTTCTCTACACACAAAGTGGTGAATCAAAATGTAAGAGTGAAATCCAAAATGATCTCTTAAACGGCAGAGAGAGAGCACGCCATCCAGAGAAAGCTGAATCACTTCACCTCCTCCACCCCGACCACACACTAAGAAAGAGGCATTTAATTTGCTGACATTACCTTACATGATTTCTGGGTAGTGAAGTCCTTTAAAAAATTCAAACATTACCTCTTGCTGCCACGTGGGACCGCCAAAGTGTGAATTTGTCTAGTGCAGCTTTAAGTAAATTAGCTTTGCTCAACCATGCCTTACAAAAGTTACATTCAGTTGGACGTTGACTTTCTGAATGGTTATGAAAAAGAACTGTAGTAATCCTATGCAGTTATTTATAATCCCTTTATAAAAAAAAGCATTTTTCTTGCCTCACAAGTCCTTGGTTTTCGTTTCCCTACGGTAACCTACAAAGCACAAAAACTTAACTAACCTTAATTGTCATTAAGTTCATAACGAGGAGGAGCTGCTGGTGCATACCTTTTTATGAATATTGAATGCATACATTTTAAAGTGCAATGTTGAGGAAATGTAGCTCACCTTATCTCCGTTGGTGGTGTCGGACAAACATCAATGGTCAGGCTGTCAGAGCCGTTGTCCCCGAGCATGGCACTTTATACATTACAACAGCTCTACCCATGGGTTTGCATGTACTGCTGCCATTTAATTCACTAAATTGTTTGTCAATCTTCACTTTTGGCTGATAAAGCTTGGCAGCTAGTTTTGTTGGAAGGAACTGAGACTATGAAATCTCTTTTCAGATTCTCTCATCATCTGTCATCAAAAAATAGTTTAAAAAAAGTTCATGGAAAACGGGCAAATAATTCATAACAAAAACTGGTATTTGATTGTAAGGAAAATAGTGAAAAATGTCAAAACTTCAGCTCATCCATGATCTGAAGCCATTCTCCAAATAATAACGAAGACTTAACTCTTTGAGGTGAAACATTATACAGTAGGAAGCCTAACTCCAGTAGCTCTGCGCTTGGTCACTACTCTGTCTGAGGTGTCAGGTCTCTAGTATACCAGTGTAGCCCCGGTCAGAGTCAGCTGGGTTACGTCACCCTTATCAGCATCTGTCATTATTGATGTGGGAGGTGGCTAGAGAGAGGGAATTGCCCAGAGAATGCACCCATCAGTGGTAGATGTGAAAATATTGGTGTTCCTCTGATGGAACAAGTCAGGAAACCTCTCCACCCACTATCAATCAATAAATCCAGGGCCGGCTCTTTCAGTGCACTGCCATGACGTTACAGGTTTTTTAGTAGGCTCTGGTGTAGCACTATGCAAAATACTCTCCTGTCTGCTGTCATGCCTTGACATTTTTGAGTTATGTGTTTTTACAGCTTTTAAAGTTTTACATTGGTTAGCATTGCCAGCTTTTCTCACTGAAGCCAATCAGAAGTAGCTTGTCAACAATGGTAAAAGGCCATGAAGAAGCATCACTTTAACTTCTATTACTGACTGCTGGGTGTCTGTTTTAAACTCAATACTTTTTAAATGATTTCTTGGCATCCTCTGTGCCCTGGTAGCGCCGTCCCGTTTGAGGATCCCTTAAAACTCAGCTGTTGTCAGACTACTATTAATACCACTCCAATTATTCAGAGACCGATCAAACAGGGCAATTCATTTCCTTTGGGTTTTTGTGACTCAACAACTCAGACCCTATTCCATGTGAAATGTGACGATAAACACGGCTTGATTTACATTTTCAGTACCTCAAGGCTGTTTTATCCCCACAGAAACTTGAAGGTTGGAATCAGGTCAGTAGGACGCAAAAACTGACTGCATGTTGACAGCACAGCTATGGAATTTATACAGATGCACACTAATGGGACATAGTGTTTGTTACAGGTCTTAGATGGCACATTACTGCCATCTAGCAATTGTGTATGACTGTGACTGCTGCATACCCGGATGTCAGTTTTAGTTTTGCTTAACATGAATCGTCAACTGCATCAATGCATCAATTTTATCATCTTTGTAATATTGCCAAAATTCGACCCATGCTAACAGAGGCAGACGCAGAAATATTAATACATGCCTTTGTATCATCCAGAATCGATTATTGCAATGCCCTTTTTTCGGGCTTACCTACTGGGCACACTAAAAAACTACAATTGATTCAGAATGCTGCTGCCAGAATCCTCGACCATATAACTCCCATTCTATCCTCATTACACTGGCTACCAATTCAGGCCAGGTGTGACTTTACGGTGCTTTTACTTACATATAAATCATTACATGGGATGGCACCGTCCTATTTATCCGATTTGATTAAACCATATAAACCGCCACGTGCCTTCAGATCTCAGGACGCTGGCTACCTGTCTATCCCAGCAGTCAAAAAGAAAACTGCAGGTAACAGAGTCTTTTCTTACCGGGCTCCCTATCTATGGAACAGTTTGCCTGCCTCAGTCAGAGAGGCAGGCTCTATCGAAGTCTTTAAGTCAAGGCTAAAAACCCATTTATTCTCTCTGTCATTTGACCAGCCTTGAAGGAGTGGCTCAGTCTCATCTCAGAGTAAGGCTAGACCAGTTAGCCCATCCTAGCTCAGGGTCCTGCCGATGGATATTAGCATCCTGTCTACATGTCCTATTCTCCTGGTCTTCCTGTTCCTGTTCACTGACGCTGGTCATGTTTGTCTGTGTGAGTGCGAGCGTGTGTGTGGGTGTGTGTGGGTGTGTCTCCTATCTGTTCCAGGCTGCAGCCCGGCAGAGTTGGCATCTGGTTGGTCCCGCCTCCTAGGACGATGCTGACTGAGCAGGCGTTGCGTTCTCCTATCTGGGCAGAGCTGGCGCCTGCGTGGTCCCCTAGCCCTATGATGACGCTGACTGAGTTGCCGTTGCTGTGATGCCGCCCCATCAGATCTGGATGTCCCACCAAAATGAGGGATATTTCATATATTGTGTATACTCTGCTTGCCCAAATTCGGCATCTATTGCATGCCCAACCGTCCTGGTAGGGGGATCCCTCTCTGAGTAGCCCCTCCCAAGGTTTCTCCCAATTTTTCCAATAAGGTTTTGTGGGAGTTTTTCCTTGTCCTCTGTGAGGGTCTAAGGCTGGGATGTCGTGTACTAATCATTTATTATTTTCACATGTTGGGCACTGTGAAGCCCTTAGAGACTGTAATGGTGATCAAGGGCTATACAAATAAATGTGATTTGATTTGATTTGATGACTCGGTCTCCTCATTTAACATCCAAACATGGTGTCAGAAGTGGCCTAGCTGTTCAGGAACTCCACGAGATGATGCCTAATGTACCGAGTCTCGACACGAATGCGACTGTGAGTGAATGACGCGACGTTCGCTTTCTTAGTCCAAAGTGACGTTACAGTTAGCTTGCCAGTTTCAGTGTATTAGAGTAGTGCTAGCGCCTAATCATGGCTACAACATGATTCCCCCTCCCGCTTCAATGATGCTCAGCGGAGACTGGAGTGCAAACTGGGACATCTTCAGGGCAGAATTTGAAGATTACAGTTTAGCAACGGGACTGCAGGGAAAATCAGCGGCGGTCCGAGCAGCTACTCTGAGGAGTATAATGGGTCCTGAATGCCGACGTGTACAAGCACAATCTGGATTTAACTGACGCTCAGCAAAAAAATGTGACTGCAATTCTGGACGCACTATAGGGTTATTTCAAACCCGCTAAGAATGTGATTTATGAACGATACGTTTTTGGCTGTTGCAAACAGGAAGACGGTGAGTCTATCGACAGTTTTGTCACTCCTTTGAGGGAAAAGGCCGCAACATGTGAATATGGGGCGCTAAGAGACAAATTGATAAGGGACAAAGTAGTACTTGGCATAGCCAATGAGGGCACACGCAGACGTTTGATGAGAGAGAAAGATTTGACACTGGTTGCAGCTATGGAGACATGCCGTGCTGCAGAGCTGACGGACATGAGGCTGAGGTCCATGGAGCAAGAGAGGCCACATACGGACAGTGTCAATGCTACATTCAGGCAGCCATTCAAAAAATCCCTCCTGTCACAGTAAAGCAACAGCAACAGTATACTTCTGTTACAGCCCCTCTGCATGCATATACTGTGGTATTTCACATGGGCGGGGAAAAGAGCAATGTCCAGCATATGGGAAAGCGTGCAAAGCCTGTGGCACAGCTAACCACTTTGCAAGGGTGTGCATCAAAACCAAGAGCACGGACACGGGTTCACTCCATGTAAAATTCAATCCCAGACCAGGAAAGCGATTGCACTGAAAATGATGTTTATTCAAACGAATGCATTGGGGCTGTAGGAGCTAAAGGAAGAAAGTGGTTCATCACTCTCCAACTAAAGAATAACAAACAGCGATGCCAGCTCGATTCAGGGGCCACGTGTGACGTCATGAGCCTTAAAGACAAGATGCAAATTGCACCCAGAGACAAACTCATGCCAAGTAGCGCCAAACTTAAGCTTTACTCAGGCCAGTTGATGACCTCCATGGGTCTGTTTGTGATGGAGTGTGTTGTGCGCGGCTGCAGACACACCCTAAAATTTGAAGTAGTCAAATAGTCGAAACTAGTCAACAGCCATTGCTCTCAGGGTCCACATGTGAGCGCCTCGGGCTTATTCATTTTACCATCCCGGCAGACCTCAACACTGTAGACAATATCCAGACTGGGCCCCTGAGTAAAGAGACACTCATTGGCAAATACCAGGATGTTTTCACTGCACCGGTTGAATCCATACCAGGTGAGGTGCACTTTGAGTTAGATGCAGCAATTCATCCAGTCCAGTGTGTACCTCGCAACGTCCCAGTCGCCATGAAGGAGGCAGTGAAGGTTCAGCTCGACAAATACGAAGCGGAGGGCCACATCACCCCAGTCACAGAGCCAACGGACTGGATTAGTAATATGGTTATCGTCAGGAAACCAGACAAGCTGTGGATATGCATTGATCCGAAACACCTCAACCAGGCTCTGAGGCGGTCACATTACATCATGCCCACACTAGAGGATGTACTCTACAAGCTCCCCAAGGCTACAGTCTTCACTCTGGTGGATGCCAGAGATGCCTTCCTGCAGTGCAAGCTGGACGAGTCCAGCAACTACTTGACCACTTTTTGGACACCCTGGGGCCGGAAACGGTGGTTGAAACTCCCCTTCGGTGTCTCAGTGGCTCCAGAGGTGTACCAATGGAAACAGCATGAGCTGCTGGCAGGACTCAATGGGGTGGAGCCCATAGCAGACGACATCCTCATTGTGGGTTGTGGCGATACAGATGAGGAGGCAGACCGCGACCATGGTGTCAAGCTGCTGGCCCTTATGGACAGATGTAGACAGGTCAAGCTACGGCTTAGCATAAAAAACTCCAATTCAAAGTGCCAGAGGTTCGTTTTCATGGGCACATCCTGTCCTCCACGGGCTTGAAAGCTGATCCAGAGAAAGTGAAAGCGGTCACAGACATGCCGCCCCCATCCGATGTGAAGGCTGTGCAGCAGTTTGTTGGATTTGTCACCTACCTGTCCAAGTTCCTGCCGCAGCTTTCAGAGGTGTGTGAGCCGCTGAGGAGGCTCATGGACAAGGACGCAGTGTGGCACTGGCTCCCAAAACACAACACAGCAGTGAAGGAGGCAAAACAGCTGGTGACTACAACACCTGTGCTACGATACTGTGGCGTAGTGATGTGTCGTTCGCGAACGAGCCGGCTCTAAGAGCCGATTCTTTTTAGCGAACGAGAAGAGCCGACTCCCGTCAGGGAGAGCCGGATCTTCAGCCGCTCCTGCTCAGCTCTGTTGAGAATCCATGCAGGGGCGGGACTTTATTTTAATGGGCACACCATGTGGCCAATCACATGCGAGGACAGACTAGGATCATACCATTATGTGAAAGAAGGAAGGGGGGCAGACGCTCCAAAGACAGCGAGTGTAGTGGTATAGACCAGGTACACACAGAGCGACAGAGAGACGGGGGAGCCGGATTTAAAAGCAAGTGCGTCGGGAAAAAGTGAAGAAATGAGCAAAAACAAAAAAAGAAGCAGCATCTGGCTGCATTTCAATGATATTGGAGACTGCAAAGCTGAGTGCAGAATTTATGAAATGAAAATATCCGTCAGAGCAGGGTCAACAACTAAATCTATCTATCTAAAGTGTCATAATGTTAAGGCCTTTGGCCTTTATTTATTTGATTTGTTTGCTGTGGTTCTGTGTTCAGTTGTTCATTTAAAGGTTTGATTAAAATGTTAAACAATAGTAACTTTGTATTTTTTTTGTAACGAATAAAATGCATAAAAATAAGGCTTTTATGAAAACACTGAATGAAAAATTTCTTACCAACACACAAACCATTCATAATTGCTAAATTAGGCTAAAATAGAAGGCTAGGAGTGATACTAAATGAAGAGCCATTTGGGAGCCGTAAGAGCTGGCTCTTCTAATGGAGCCGAGCCAAAAGAGCCGAATCTTTGAAAAGAGCCGGACTTCCCATCACTACTGTGGCAAGCATACACTGAAGGAAGTGTCGGGAGACAGAGATCTGGGTTATTTAGCAATCCTGTGTCCCATACACCACACAACCCCAGGAATCACTGTTTATTATCACTTAACACACACATGAACATGGACAATGGCTGGAGGTCATCAACCGCTACGGTGGTCTCTGCTATGGTGGCCACATTACTATTAGAGAACAGGAACACTGCATTAACCACATAAACATAAACAATGAAACTCACCTAACTAAGCAAAACAATCAAAACATGAACACCAACATCCCCAAACCAACGATTAGCCCGAACATTGTCAGTCCCATCAGGCCTTGTGCCAACAGTACAGAACAGTCAATAATTACAGCGACCCCTAGGGGGCGGCCCCTACAATACTATGACGTGATGAAAGCAGTCACAGTTCAGAGTGATTCGAGCCAGCATGGCTTGGGCTCTTGCCTGATGCAGGAGGGCCAGCCTGTCGCATTCGCTTCGAGGGCACTCACAACAACAAAGCAAAATTCTGCGCAAATAGAGAAGGAATGCCTCAGCATTGTGTTTGCATGCCAACGCTTTCATCATTATCTGTACGGACGCGACAACATTACCGCAGAGACTGATCACAAGCCCCCCATCGCTATGTTTAGCAAGCCCCAGCCTGACCGGGTCATCTCTGACAACAGTCCCCAGTTCTCATGTCACCAATTCCAGCGGTTCGCAGTGAGTGGGAGTTTGAGCACGTCACCTTCTCACCACGTCATTCCAAAGCCAATGGCAAGGCTGAAGCTGCAGTCAAAATTGCAAAGAACTTATGCAAGAAAGCTCTTCGTGAGGGCAATGACACTTGGAAGGCAATCCTACAGTGGCGCAACACGCCAACGGAGGGCATGGACAGCAGTCCGGCACAGTGCCTGATGTCGACCTCGCAACCACCTCGCAACTACTCAAACTCAACAACTTCTCCACTCCTCCGTGCATCTCAGCCATCAAAACACTTGGACTCCTCCGTCTACCCCGTTACATCCACAGAGCCTCCCGCCTGAAAGTTTGTTTACTCCTGGTCTGATCACTCCACTCTTTCCATCCCTTCCCTCTGGTCAGCTGAGCGCATCGCCACATCGCCCAATGTCACCCACTCCACCCAGGTCCGCAACCTCGGAATCATCCTCGACCCCACCCTCTCTTTCCTACCCCACGCCAACCACATCACCAAAACTGCCTTCTTTCACCTCAGGAACATTGCACGGCTCCGGCCCTCCCTGTCCTTTGCCACCACCGAAATTCTTATCCATGCCCTCATAACCTCCAGACTGGACTACTGCAACAGCATCTTCTACGGCTCACCCAACAAAATCCTCAATAAACTCCAATACGTCCAGAACTCTGCCGCTCGACTGCTCACCTCCACCCGTCGCTGTGACCACATCACCCCGGTCCTCCACAACCTCCACTGGCTCCCGGTCAAATACAGAATTGACTTCAAAATATTACTCACCACCTACAAAGCCCTAAATAATCTGGCCCCTCCCTACCTCCTCCCCCGCCACGCCCCAACCCGTTGCCTCAGGTACGCCGATGCAAACACTCTCAAGACCATCAGGACCAAGTTCCGGACCTGGGGTGACAGGGCCTTTTCAGTTGCTGCACCCTCCCTCTGGAATGCCCTCCCCATCCACATCCGTCAGGCTCCCACCCTACCATCGTTCAAACAAGCCCTCAAAACCCACCTCTTCAAACTCGCTTTCACCTGCTAACCCCTGTTCCCTTTCTCTCCCTTCCCTCCATTCCATGACTTGTTCCGTACAGCTTCTCTAGTTTTCTTTTTTACTAAAATGCTCTGTTTGTTTTGTTTTGTTTTCTCTTTTTTGTGTTTTTTGTTTTGTTTGTTCTGCCCTTCATGTAAAGCGTCTTTGGGTACTTAGAAAAGCGCTATATAAGTCCAATGTATTATTATTATTATTACTATTATTATTATCTGGAGACGAGGGTCCTGTGTACAGAAGGTTGCCCCACGGTCTTACTTGGTAGAAGTGGAGGGATCACTATACTGCCGAAACAGTGTAGTGTGTTGTGCTTCGTTATGAACAATGAGACTATTTAGTCAATTCTAACAATTGACAACTATTTATTTAGTTACTAGTTATTCTTAGTAATTAATATCTTATCAATTAACACTCGTGGGGCACCACCAGTTTACACTGGAATAGTCTCTTTATAATAAATATCAGTCTAATAATCAAAAGCTCTAGATTTCAGTGATTTTCTACCTTCATGTCCAGGATATATCAATGACACACAAAAGCCAGTTCTTTATAAATGCAAAGATTTTATTAATTATGTAAATCAAAGATTAATAAAATGAATAGATGTATACTAAACTAAACTAAGATGTATACTAAACTAAACTGAAAATGTCAGTGAAGATAGAGGGAAGGGTCGATGTGTTGGCACACGTCATTCAGGTAGCAGAGTAGCGGAGCGGCTGGCTTCTGATTTGGTTACGCAGTCTTCTGGATCAGGTTGAGTGAATACGAGTGGGCGCCTCGTCGATATTCACCGTAGAGCTGATCTGGTAGTTGAGCTTGTAAAAGAGCTTGGAGTCAGGTTCAAACTTAGTTTCGTAGTTTCTTAGTTCGTGAGATTTCGTGAGAGAGAGAGAGAGAGAGAGAGAGAGAGAGCCAAGGGCTCGGAGGGCTTTATGGCAAGCCAGGAGAGTAGGTGTTTCCCTCATTTGCATGCATCAGATTTACAACCTGATGCTTGGTGATTAACATTTGCCTAAAACTGCATTTCCAGCTCAGGTTTGGAAACATTGTTTTTCTTGATCCTTTGGGGATGCAAGTGACATATTTAATCACCTTACAACAAATGTGTCTGTATGATACCAAACATCACTGTCTTACCACAAAACGCTGGCGAGTAAACCAAACATCTTAATAACACATGCTGTGTGATTTGAATAAGCAAGATAATACATTGGGGAGTAGGGTACATCATCTGCCACAGGATGTGTTATTCAAATTTAATAGAAAACATACAGAAATCATATTTTTGCCATGTATTGTAGACCTCTTTGTTCTCTTAGTCTGTCCCCCACTTTGGAATGCAGGGTAAGTCCATTTCCCCCGCTCTTATCAATGGTTCCATCTCCAAATGGCACCAGAGCGGGCTAGTCGACCCTGCAAAGTGTTATCTTTGACGGTTTGATGGGAAAATCCACCTTTTGTTGAGAGAGGGGGGTTCCTTGGGTCCCTAGGAGCCTGGCGGGGGTCCTGACCTGATCAAAAGGCCTTGGGAGAGGAATGTGTTAGTCTTTGGGGTGTCGCTGTGTATTCTGTCTGGTCCAGAGAGGGAGAGTGAGGAAGATGATGTTTCCTGCATACACTACAACAGTGTCGACCTGCATGTGATGGAGCCAACACCGCCACAGAACTCTGAAATTCATGTGGAAAGCATACCGATGGACCGACCCCTCACATGCCATGGGGGACCGGAGGCACTGGGCGAAGAGCTGGGTGGTCACAGGGCGTGCACTGCCTCGCCCTACAACACCCCACTCAGACATTCCAACAACTTGTCTGCTCATGCTCCTACATCCACTCCAGCAAGGCCCCCTGCCCTGTCACACTGTGGACAGCTGTCCCGGCCTCCTGACAGGCTTAATCTGTAGTTTTCTTCTACAAAGGACTAGGTTTGTTCTACTTGTGGAAAAGAAAAAAGAAAAAGACAAGAATGATTGTATGCTGACAAGATCTGTAATTTTGTTGAAAGTCAGTTGTATTACTTGAGTTGTTCCAGTAGTTAATGGTTACACTATGGCTTAGTTATAATACCAAATTAAACTCCTCTTATTTCAGAAAGGGAAGATGTTACGGGTCTTAGATGGCACATTACTGCCATCTATTGGAATTTGGTCTAGTACTGCACTAGCTACTGTGTTTGACTGTGACTGCTGCATATCCGGATGTCAGTTTTGGTTTTGCTTAACATGAATCGTCAACTGCATCAATGACTCGGTCTGTTAGGGAGTGTAAGCCGAGAGATGTCGCTCAACCCTTCAAACAAATGGCAGTCACAAAATAGAAACATTGCCAGGTTTCTTCCAGGCCTCCACTATGGAGTCATCTTCCTCTAACAACTGACGGACCAGAAGAGATGTATTCCTCGTGGCACCTTCTATCTCTTTCCAAGCTTTCAGGAGATTGACATGATATCTCTGCTTCTTCTTCTGCTTCTCTGGGTGTAGCACCTCGTAGGTGGTTGGCCCCATCTTCCGCACCACCATAAAGGGACCCTGCCACTTTGCCAGGAGCTTGCTAGAACAGGATGGTAGGAGAAGCAAGACTTTATCACCTGGTTTGGCGAGCCTGCTTGTCATGCCATGTTTTCTGGGCACTTTGGGCTTCCTGCATCCTCAGAAGCTGCAGTTGACCCCTCCCAGCTTCGTTTCACCAGGTCCAAATCAAATCAAATCAAATCACATTTATTTGTATAGCCCTTAATCACTGTTACAGTCCCTAAGGGCTTCACAGTGCCCAACATGTGAAAATAATAAATGATTAGTACACGACATCCCCCAGCCTTAGACCCTCACAGAGGACAAGGAAAAACTCCCACAAAAACCTTATTGGAAAATTGGGAGACACCTTGGGAGGGGCTACTCAGAGAGGGATCCCCCTACCAGGACGGTTGGGCGTGCAATAGATGCCGTGTTTGGGCGAGCAGAGTATACACAATATATGAAAGTTCATTTTGGTGGGACATCCACATCTGATGGGGCGGCATCACAGCAACGGCAACTCAGTTGACGTCATCATAGGACTAGGGGACCATGCAGACACCAACTCTGCCCAGATAGGAGAACGTAACGCCTGCTCAGTCAGCATCGTCCTAGGAGGCGGGACCACTCGGACGCCAACTCTGCCAGGCTGCAGCCTGGAACAGATAGGAGACTCACCCACACACACCCACACACACACACACACTCACACAGACAAACATGACCAGCGTCAGTGGACAGCAGCAAGTAGACCAGGAGAATAGGACATGTAGGCAGGGTGCTAATATCCATCGGCAGGACCCTGAGCTAGGATAAGCTAACTGGTCTAGCCTTACTCTGAGAAGAGACTGAGCCTAGCCTTACTAGACTAGCCTTACTAGACTAGCCTTACTCTGAGACGAGACTGAGCCACTCCCTCAGGGCTGGTCAAATGACAGAGAGAATAAATGGGTTTTTAGCCTTGACTTAAAGACGTCGATAGAGCCTGCCTCTCTGACTGAGGCAGGCAGACTATTCCATAGATAGGGAGCCCGGTAAGAAAAGGCTCTGTTACCTGCAGTTTTCTTTTTGACTGCTGGAATAGACAGGTAGCCAACGTCCTGAGATCTAAGGGCACGTGGCGGTTTGTATGGTCCAGTGGTCCTTGCACTGGCCAGCCATACAGGAGTTCAAAGAGTGAAAAGCCTGTGGACGCCTGAGGCAGCTCCCTGTAAGGGAACAGGAGAAATGGTAGCCAGGCCATCTGTCTCAGGATGGTAAGGAGTCGTCTTGATGGCAGTAATCCCCAGTTTTTTGTGCAAATGCCCCATCAGACGAGAGGTCAAGTTGGTTCCCTGGTCGGTCAGGAGCACACTGATCACTTTTGGGGTGGTGATGGAACACAGAGGAAAAGCTTCAGGGAAGCAAGTGGCATAATCACACACAACAAGGATGTACTGATACCCTGAACTGCTCTTCTCCAATGGCCCCACGATGTCCATTGCAATCCGCTGGAACGGGCTAGTGATGACCGGCATTGGTTGCAAGGGAGCTCGGTTGGACCTGCGGACAGCACTGGTTTTCTGGCACTCTGAACATGTGTTGCAGTATGCTTGCACATCAGTGTACATGGAGGGCCAAAAAAATGATAGCCTAACCTAAGGTAGGCCTTATGATGCCCTAAATGTCCTGCCCACGGGATTGTGTGTGCAAGATGGAGAACAAGTGGTCTGCAACTACTGGTACCACCAACTTTCTATCTGCCTCTTCCCCCTGGTACAGTATGTTGTCATATATGGAAAACACAGAACCCCCTGAAACTGCAGTGTGGTTTTCCCCAGACAAGGCCTTGTCATACAGTGGTTAAGGGCTGATCTTGGGTACTGCTTGGGCTGTTGAACAATGACATTCGTCTGGCTCCTGGTGTTGGCAGTTCTAGCCTTGGGCTTCCACTGCCTAGACTGGAACACCCTCTGGTGGACTGCTGCTTGGTTAGTAGTTTGCATGGTGGTCTGCAGGCCCCGGATTTCCTCCCAAAGAGCATCATCTCTTTGCTGCTGAACAGAGAGAAAGTCCTGGAATAAGCTCACCAATGAGGGTTCTACAGCTGGAGACAATGCTTCACACTGAGAGCTGTACTTGGGCCTAGCTCCCCGCACCTCAAAGTCCTACACAAACTCCTCCTCCTCTGATGTCACTGCAGTTTCCCAGCCATCTACTTCACTCTTAGCACTAGAGGGTTTTGCTTGGGACCCAAGCCCGGTCCTCTTTCGAAAAGGGTGCACCGTTTTGCTACTGGCCATCCCACCGCTGCCACCAAATGTTAGGGAGTGTAAGCTGAGAGACGTCGCTCAACCCTCCAAACAAATGGCACAGTCACAAAATAGCAGTTGTAGTGCAAGGTGATTTATTGGTGCTCCCAAAATCCAAAACAATGTGCAAAAGTGAGTGTCCAAAAAGGGAAAACTATGTACATATATACAGCCACGAAAATCCAACATCTAAATCCAACATCCAGATCCACAATATCCACAACATCCACAATGACCACAGGAGCAGTGGTACTTTCCTCGGCACAACCCGACTGCTTCTCCCTGCAGAGGGACCCATATAAGTACTACTATCAAAATAAATACTCCCTCCATTACAGTAGTTATGTATGTCATGTATATTATTAATTACAATATTATATATATATGTAATGACACACTCCACACATAAAAGGCCTGCATAAACACCAAAATACAATAACTCCCCACAACCGATAAATATTAACTACTATTACCCTATATAGTATTATTAACTAATGCGCATGCGTGAGGCGGGAAATGGCACAATATAGCCAGCCCGGACACCATGGCTCGCTTTAGGACCCAGCGGCCGCCACCTGACTACACACAGGAGAAGAGGAGAATGAAAGACAGCAAAACGATTCTGATCACGGTAGTTGTAATATTGAAAATAAACGATAATAAACAGAGTGATTATACTGGTACCTGTATCATTAATGTGGGGAAATGGGAAAATGTACCGGTTAGATTGTATTGCGTGCACTGGCTACAAAAGCGGGACTGTTTGTGTATGCGAGTGTGTATAATGGTGTGCCTCTACCCAGTGCTGCCCACCACCAGTGACAGCTTCTCTGTCACACGGTCTCCTCATTTAACATCCAAACAGTATAGTGCTACAATGCTTTCAGGAAAACAGGCTATTTGGCATTTCATTCTTTGATCCTCTTAGTTGCCACAAGCTGTCAACCAGGACACTAAACCAGGCAGGGGGGGCTCCAACACGCTGCACAGAAATCTGAAACCTTAAGGAGGAAAAAAAACAAAGTCTGTTTTGAAAACTTCCAAATAGCCACCGTATCGGAGCATGACTATCCTACATTACCAAAGACTACATAACCTTAAGTAAGCCTTAATAAGTCTTTAATGAGTTAGATCTGAAAACATTATCTCATCTGAAAACTTAAAGCTGCAGTACAGTCGGTAACCGTTTGAAGACTTGTTTGAGGACTTCAGTACCCAGAATTCCCGTAACATGACGTCAGTGAACGCAGCAAGCTCATGTTCACCACCCCGGCTGGTCTGTGCTGCGTTATACCAAAGGGATGATGGAGGCCAAAGATCCATCGAACAGAACGTTGGGGAGTCCATCTCTGTCTGGACAGAGTACTCACTGCTGTTTAGGAGACAGTTTTGATTGCACTATTTGACTCTTTGAAGTTTGAAATTGTCATTTCCTGTGTGTGGAGAAGAACGCATGTACTTTTCTTGTCTGGTGCAGCTTTAAGACTCGCATGGCTATTGATCTCAAGGTGTCACCTAAGCTGTTTTAGGTCAAGGTCATAAAATAATTTCGGTCCAGTGGCCCCCAAAAGAGCATTCTGGTTCTTGTTTCATGGCTCTATCTTGAACAGGTTTGAAGACCTATAGAGAAAATAACCCTCAAAGCAGTACAATAAGTACAACAGCACAAACTTTCAGTGGCTGGGGCATTGCATGATTGCAAGCTGACAAGTAAAGAGCAAATCTAAGGGGCAATAATACAATACTAAGAACCAAAAGTATAATTTTAGTGTTTTTCAAGAACTTGTTTAGTATCTGTGGGCCAGAATCCAAACTGCATTGCCAGCCAGTATCTGGTGTCTGGCACCACACTCCTGTGGTTTCAACAGCCTGAGACATACTGCCTTTGACCTTTTTAATGGCTGACAGATCTCTGAAATAAATAGCTGTGTGTGTGTGTGTCTGGTGGGGATTTATGATCTTTGTGTCTCTTCAGCATCCTGTCACAGGCTTTTTCTTAGCTGAGACATATCAACGACCTGCATATTATCACAGTACACACCAGAACATGGTGTATGAACCACACAACCTCAATATACAGTGCAAAGAGGCAGTGTGAGACATACGATAGACAATAGACTATACAAATCACTCTCATACTGCACATCGCATACAGTATGACTGTCTAGTAGTACATTGTCCCAGTACCATGAGGTAGTAATACTGAGATAGTAAAAAGCATGGAGAGGAGCATTGTTAGTGCCAGATTGTCCAAATACCACTGATAATAAATATCATGGTTGTAGGCATTAGTTATATAGGGTAGTGTAAAAGTAGTGTAGCATCTTGGGTGGTCTGGGTCTGAATGGAACAGTAGTTTCACTACATGTAAACTACCAGTTTTGCTTCATTGAATTCAAACTTGGTGGTTGTTTTTAGTAGTTTAATGTTTTTGTCATTTTGAGGTGGCAATAAAAAAATGCAACCACCAAGTAAATACTAATAACACTAATACAACTTGAACAATACATACATACAATACAACAAAATGATCAAGTCAGATATTGCAAAGATGCTTATTTTGTCACTTTTGTCCTGTGAAGAAGCAAAATTGTGTGATATGACATGAAAAGTTACCGTTGGTTTGGATTCTGAGTTCTAGCGGGCCGTTACACACCAACACATATGGCACTGATAATGGGTAAAACACTGGTGCTAATTTACTATAAATGTTTCTGCCCCAAATACAAATAGCTTTCACACTGCACTGCTGAGCGACCCATTTCGGATTAAAGGTTTGCTCATCTTCGCCTGCTCATGACCTGGGCTACGTCAAACGCATGACAAACATCTGCGCAACACCATCAGACCTTCTCCAGACCAGAGCTGCGGCGATACCAGCTCACCGAGGCGGGTAACCTTGTCCTTCCTGGGCACAATGACAACGGTGGATCATCTGAAGAAGCTAGGGACTTTATTTGTGGACAGGCAGGGGTTAAAGATGCTGGTGATACTGATGGATGGTCACCTGGCGCCTTCATCTATGATGTCAACAAGTCAAAGGAGATGAGTCAACACGCTACAGCAGTGTGACCGAAAGAATGAATTCTGGCACGCGGTGATGGCATCTGGAGTGTGTTAAAATAACAGGCTGTTTCATAAAGACCCTATCGGATGGCAAGGGGAAACAGGTTTAAACTCTCTTGCTATGTTATGCGCGCACACACACACATACACACACACACACACACACACACACACACACACACACACACACACACACACACAGCATGGTCCTGTGGTCACACACACACTCAGACCTATTTATTTCTCCTATCTTATAACTGTTAAAAAGGTCATGGACAGCATTTCTTGTACTGTTAAAACCACAACAGGTTTGTTCTGTGATGTGGTCACACACTCTCACCCCCCCACCCACACACACAGTCATAGAACATGAGAACACACACAGTATGCACATATGCGTGTGTGTTTTCACAAGAAATGTTGTAAACTACTACAAGGAATGCTGTCCTCCTGCATCATCACACACACGAATACAGCCCCATATGCTCACACCCACTCTCACACACACACACACACACACACACACACACACAAACATACCAGCCTGTCGCGTGATTTTAGCTAAGCAGCTCATAACCCTGAGCCACTTGTCACTCTTGGACACGTAAACCTCATGGCTTTCCTGGAAGGCCAGACCATCAGGTGGCAACACATGGTATCCACTATGACAGGGTTGGAGGACACATACACATATGCATGCCTTTATATACACACACACACACACACACACACACACACACACACACACACACACACACACACACATACACACACACAAACAATCTGTCTTTGCAGTGATGTCATGGTTCTGTTTCTGGAAGGTTATTTTGATGGCATGTGTGTGCTGCAGTTGGCTCTGGCCACCTGACTGCACAGAGTGAGAGTCACACAGTTGCTCCGGCTTGTTTAGAAGTCACAGAGCTATAACACAGCTTTTGATATAAAGCTGTAGTGATGTGAAGTTATGGCTGAAGTTATCAAATGCAATCCGTCTGTGATGGGCTGTATTTTAAAGCTACATTATGCAACATTTTGACTACTCAATAAATAAATAAATTGGGAATATTTGACATGATGAGTCTGTGACCCTGTGTTCAATGCTTTCAAGGCTTTTCAATGATGTTGGGGATGTATATTTTCTGTGGGTGTAGTCAGGGGTCAAAGTGAGGCTAGAGGCCACAGAGCAGGGAAGTCACAACGACAACAAAAACGTATTGCAGGTGGGCTGCGTTCACCGGCTGCTTCTGCAACGCCTGCGGTGGCTTTACGGACGCCGGTTACTTCGACATTAGCCGTTTCAAGGTAGACAGCCCATCAAGCTGCAACAACCCCAAATCATTTAGTATCACAGGCTAAAAGAAAAGTTGTCCAGAGACCACAGGCCCAAAATGAATAGATAACCGGTGATGTGAAACATGAATGAGTGGCTCTTTCAAACATAACACCAGACAGCTGTCATGCAGTTCCATGTGCTTACACAGATTCATATGGACTATATGAATTAATGAAGGTGTGAAAGAGACAGCAACAGACGGGATTAGAGTTGACACATCAGAGTTATGTCTTGTCGTGAATGGTAGAATGAGCGTGAATGAACAGCAGAGTAGAGAGAGAGCTGGTGTTAATGGTTCGAACCAGAGGTGGCGGCTCCCCGTCCGATTTTATTGGAATGATCCATAGTGCTGGAGAGGCGTTTCACATCGTTAAACTAGCAGTTGTACATTTTACAGTAGTTCAACTAAATTTGGATAGTTCTTTTAGTAGCTTATGATTCATGCTTTTAGTACTTGATGACTTTTTTTTTGTCATTTTAGGAATAGTTTACTTCATCTACCAATTGTTTTGGCTGCAGGAAAAAAAGAAGGAATTGCATTTTTCATCATGAGATTTGCTTCATTCCTGGCACAGTTTCAAATAAAAATACAACTTTTGTTAAAGCTGCACAAGACAAAATGTTTATGTAAAAACAAAATACATGCATCCGTCGGTGGGGTTGTGACAGTAACATACTAAATACAAAAAAATGCAACTGGCTTTGGCACAAGGCTTTGGCCGAGGAGGAGGAAGAAAAGGAGGCATAATGAAGGTTGTGGTGATAAAAGGAGTATGTGGAGAATGAAAGAGGAGGGATGACTAGAGGAGATGAGAGGACAGGTGAATACTGCTCCAAAAGGCAATATTACCTAGAGGAAAAACTCTTTCAGAAAATTCCTAATGAATGTAAAGGTGACAGACAACATTTTCCAGAGTTATCGTGCCATAACATTCAATTCAAAAGTCCAGAAAAATCGAAAGTCCAAGAAGAAATATGTCCGACCACACTGTTTGATTGACAGGTGATCTCTGAGAAGAGCAGTGAGAAACACCACAGGAACGAGGCTGAGAGACAAAAGATGAAAACTAAATACATAAAACACCACAGCAATGAACACTACAGAGCCCTAAAGGGACATAGGAGAGAAAAAAATAGCAATGCTTTTGCGTTCTCTCACAAAAGGAAAAAACATTGCTTTAGTCAGTCTCGGTGGATGTACGAAATGTAAACAACACTTGAAGGAATTTGCACAAACTTCCTCCATGCAGCAGTAAGACAGAAGTCGTTACTTTTAACAACCAAGGAGGGCAGTGTTTACTCCATGATAAACTTTTTTTTGTGAGAAAATGCAAAAGCAATGCTATTTTTGTTTCCATGTCCCTCTGAGTGCTCCATACGTGGCATTGGAGACAACAGTTTTAAAGATGAGTATCCGGAGGATCACCACTTTAAACAATCAAAGGCACACAGCAGTGAGTCTTCACGTCGGCACAGAGCCTCTCCGGAGAAATCGGTTGCACCCCAGATGGAAAACGCAGTCATTACACAGTGAAAAACAGCAGCACTTCGCCCACTGGGGGCAGACCTACTGTCATGTGTGTCCTTATCAACAATCAGTCATTAATAATCCCCAAAACTTTTAGGAATTTTTTCAAACAACCTTTTGGATCATGTCTATCAACCCCCCACCCCCCCCCCCCCCCCCTGTTTTCTGTTTTCCTTACCTTAAATTGTTGTTGAAGTCAACAAGTTTCCTGGCTGCAGGCGTTTGGTATGTTTTTTAATCCCACACCAGGTGAAGAAGCAATAGAGAGAGAGAGAAAGAGAGACTGTGTGTGAAAGTGTAGATTGAGATGGTCAACAACAAGTCAAGTCACTCAGTCAGTCATTTGTTGCAACTTTTCTCCCTCGTCCTCTCCTAAGCCAGCGTGTGATAGCCGCTCTATTAGGGGTAGAGCAGCACCAACATCCTCTGTAAGCCCTGGCAGCCCTCCAGCATGCCTCCCATATCCAGCACGGCATAGCATAGTGCTGCAGCAACCACAATAGCCATGCTGCCCCTCACCGCTCACAGTAATAACTGGTTTTGCAATGATGATCGTCTGTGGCGTTTGGAGGAAGAGAGACAATGCTTGGTGTGGGAGGGAAAAAGAAGAGAGAGAGGCAGCGGGAGGTCGAGGGAGATTGAGAGCTCGAGGGAGGAAGGAAAACCATCGAAGGATGGATGAATAACCCGAAACACCACATGAAAAAGGACTTTACAGCTGGAATATGCAACTTTTTTCACCATAACAACTAATAAATAACATTTTTTATACGGGATCAGTCTGTGTTTGTGGCCCTGTGTGTTCCTGCGTAAAGCCTTTTTTTTTGCCTGAAATTGGCTGTTCATTGATGTTGGAGACATTTTGGGGTGTGTATCGTTTGCCGTGGGCAAATGGGCGTTCAGCTGGGTTGTGGCTGTCAAGGTGAGGCTAGCGGCCACCGAGCAGCGACCACAACAATGGAGGAAATTATTTCAGATGGGCTGCGTTTGCTGTCTGCTTTTTCAACCCTGTGGCGGCACTGCGGATGCTGGTGACCTCATCAAGCTCATCAAGATGAGTGACAAGTGTCAGGGCGGGAACTTAATCAACTGAGGGGGGATCAGGGCAGGACTAACAACACTGCCTCAGGGAGAAAAAGTTGCATATTGTAGCTTTAACTCTAAAGGACCTTTACTTTGAAGTTACTAAATTACATTTACAGGTACAGAGGCAAGCTATGCCTCCATACTTTTATCTCTCCCCTGTATGAACATTGTCTTTTGTATACACTGCAGTTATGTTTTCCAAACAGCTGACATGAATGCCTTCAGATGCCCTCAGAAATATCATAATTACAAGGAAAGTGTGGGAACCATGTCAACAACTGATGGTAGAAGTGATGTATTTTATTATTACATGTTACTGTTAATGTTAATGTTTCTATTTTCACTCAATGTTGACCTTTTAGTTGTCATGCCCTTGTGTAATTAAAGCATCACTTATATGCCTGATGTGCATTTTCACCTCTTCATCATGCCACTGCAGCCACTGATTTCTGAAATAAATCAACAGCCACCAAAAAAATGAACAACTTTTATCACAGCCTCCATTTGGTTAGCATTTCCAAACAAAAGCACTTGAATGCCCGACAAGTTGTTTTTCCGAACTTCCGAAATCAGGATTATGAGGAGCACTTGAAGGCAGCAACAGTCACCAATCTCTTGCACTTTTAAAACGGACATGTCATTTTCAACACACCCATGAGAATAGCTAACACGCATCTTACATTTAATGTTAGCATTTGCTGC